>CM040466.1:25134613-25163051 GCA_022758105.1 Pangasianodon gigas
GTTGTGAGCTTCCAACTTTGGGGAAGAACCACGTACGGGTGTGATGGTCAGGGGTGCACATACTTTTTTGCCACATAGTGTAGTATGACAGGTGCCTTAGCAGACATCACTTGTGGGTAAGTCCATTAATTTCACCTTCCCACTTTGCTTCTTATTCAAAACAGTAAGTGTATTATATAGTTTATAGTAGAGATGGTGCCGATCCGATACACAGTCTCAGGATCAGGCCAACACGAGCAAAAACGGTGGATCGGATATCAGATCCTGTAACAAATGTGAGAAACCGCAAAGCGTAAACTCCTCTGTCCTGAAGATTTCAGAAAAATTACAAGTTACAGCTTTACTTCTGACTGTTACAAAGCGCTGACAGTGGAGACTCCTTCCATAAATGTTAATTACTGCAAACTTCACCACATCTATGATTACACACGTTTTTTAATCCGTTTATGTGGATCGCCGCCGTACATGTCCCTGTGAACGAGCTGTTACTATAGAAACGATAATGTATTAGAACAAGTGCATTAATATAAACCTGTGATTTGCAGCTGCAAATGATAGAAAATTAATCAACACCTTCTGACCATAATAAACACACATATAGCGCAACACTAAGGCAGTAAAATGACAGCTTATATTGGACATGCTCCGCTGGTTTTGCTGCCACATAAACGTCCATGACTGGCAACAATCAATAGGTCACATAACAGTAGCAGGAGTGTGCCGTGCATGTAATATGGTCTTCTGAGTGTTTTAAAGAGGATGAAGCAGTGCTGTATGCCGAGAGAAAAGCAATTTACTCAAAATGTGGTTTAATGATGTATGGAATGAATAGAGGATGTTATCTTTCCATACCACAGTCCAGTGATACCCAAAATCCACTGATTAAAAGGTTACACATTATGCATCTTACTATAAATTAAACCTAGCAGAATAATATATTTGAAACTAATTCAATTTTCAGTGTGTCAGAAGTCACCCAGAGATCAGACAAACTAACTGATTCACGAGATCAACTGTCTGGTGTTTGATTAGATCAGAATAAAAGCAGGCCTTTGTCCTGACTACTTTTTTTGTGGAAGTGTAATTCCTAGAAAAGAATCCATTCTGGGCTGAAAGGTGCTTTTAAAAGAGCATAAAAGGATAAAACTGTGGAAGTCAGGAGATAGGCATAAAAAGATTTCAAAAGCTCCGGTATCCCGAGGGGCACAGTTAAGATCAGAATTAAGAAATGGAAGGCACTCAGATCTCACACAGATCAGATCATCATGACTGCACAAGGAGGAGACCGATAACACATGCTAGCACTTTGTATAAGCTGCATGTCTTTATGGGAAAGATTGATCTCTGTAAGTGTTAAGATCAGATTTTTTTCTACCACTTTCTCCCTCTGCATCACAGGGCAGAGTAACACATTTGGAGGAAAGCGCTATCTACCCTCTTCCTCATACATTAGCTTACAGACGCCCACGATTTGCTAGTGTTGTTGTGATTGACAGGAGCGAGAGAGTGAGAGTGAGCCCCTCCCATCATCAGGATTAGAACTTGCGATCTCTGGACGACAGAGTGAACACGCTTCTGTTGCATCACTAGGTCTACCACAGAATCCCTGGCACAAGTTGGTGGATGAGACAACAGTTTTTCCGAAATGTGCACCAAGTAACAGTAAGAAAAGAGTGAGACGAAAGTCTGGTCATGTTTTCCAGACAGTCATGTTTTCTAAGAACAAATTCACAGGTCAAATTTAACCCACATAAAGCCGTGTGAACAGATAGTAACCACGTAAAAGACAAATGTGTGTCTTTTACCTCCAGCGCACTTTCCCTTTCAGTGATTTAGCTTCTCACCAGGTGAATTTTATTCACTTGTTTTTATTATTTATTGTATTTGTAGTTTTCAGGTGTAGACACGAGTCAAAATCATAAATGCTACGGATAAACCTCAGCTCTTGGCTCCTTTTTAAATATGTCACTAAATATTTTCAAAAACGAAAAAGTCACCTGACAAATTAGACTTTTTTGTCAGGTGACTTTTTTTTGTCAGGTAACATTCTTTGTGGTTCTTCATCACGCACAAATTTACACAATAATAGACAAATAATTTCCTTTTTCAATTACATGTGCATTATTTGAAATGACGTATGCTACTGCTAGGTGAGTTCATATATATACAGACTTACTAATATCTATGGATGCAAGATACAGTAAATAAAAAATATATTTGTTATTGGTCCATGATCTTAAAATTCAATTAAATTCAAGTCAGATTTATTTGTATAGCACTTTTAACAATGGACATTGTCACAAAGCAGCTGTACAGAAATATTCCCGGATTATAACTCATTTCCCTTCTATAACTGTATATTATACAGCCAAAAAATGCAATTGTATTTGTAAACAGGAGCTTATGAGCTTATGAGCAATGTATGAATTTATTTCAGAAAAAAAAATTAGTGCGTAACTTGGAATAATAGACTATAATGGAGTCAAGGTTCAAGAACTTTATTGTCATATGTGCAATGGGCCCACACAATGAAATTCTTACTTTGTTCTGAGAATTTAGTGAGCTTTCAGATTTACTGAATAGCTACTGATTAGTATCAGGATCAGTCCACTCCTGAGCATGATTAAAAGCCTACTATGCTGTAGGAGACGCTGGCAGGACGTGAACCAGCTTTTTTTATGGTAATAAAGCTCAGTCTGGTCGTTATGCCACTTAGTGGTTCTGGTGGTTTGAGGCTGATCATACCCAAATGGAAATCTACATCATTTCCTTTCTCTCTCTTCCCACCCTGCACTCTGTTGCAGCACCTCCCTCAGGAACCATGAACCAAGTGGCAAAATTGTCCCAGGACCAAGACTGAAATGCATTTTCCATGTACCGGGTGTCTTGTGTAAAGCGCTGTTGTGTAAATGCAGAACGCTCCACTGTACGAGGAACGTAAGCTGTGGGTATAAGTGGAAAATATGATGTGTTAGGAGAGAGTCTGGCATACAGGGTCGTTACAGGAGCTTGCTGAGGCTGAGGTGTGTGAGTGAGGAAGGCGTTAAGACCTTTAGCACTTCAGACCCCTCTGGTATGATATCACTCATCAAAAGCACTCAGTGACAGAGTAATATATATATATATATATATAGATCATACCTGAGGAACTGGAGAGCCATACTCATAACTCATAATGCTCACTGTAAACACGCTCTGTGTACTCCTTAAGCACTGATGCTTTATACTCTGTCTGCTGTCCACCCGTCATCCATCACTTCAGATTTCTTCTCAAAGTTCTTCAAAACTTTCTTATAAATAGCAAAGTTCTGCTGGTACCAAGGCTACACTGGGTTATAGTCAGCTGCCCTTAAGAGGAATGTGCAAAAACATCTCAAAGAATTAAAAATCAACTTGCTTTTTTAAATAATTCTGTTTCATCTCAAATAATTTTTTTAAATAAATGCAAGCAAACTGTTATCCTTGAGAAAAATCAGTTATCGCCTTGAAGAAAACCAGCACGAATAACAGACGGTTGTTGGTGGTTGTTGACCTGCACAGGCCAGATAATGGACATAAAAATACACAAGCAGTTCATAAAATACAGTTTAAGCGATTAAAGAGTTGAATAATTTTCATGATTTGAACCCACTTTAACACACGTTTAAACTATTTAAAACCTGTAAGGGTTCTTTGGTTGTCTCTCTGGGGAAAAACTACATCAGAGTGTTTTCTTATCAGAATAAGGTCCAAGTAGAACTATTTTTAGAAGCTAAGAACCCTTAATTGATGAATAAACCCTTAAAGAACCCTTGAAGAACCCTATGAGTGTGAATAGTAACTTGGTAAGTGTGTGGTACAACCTTCAAATTATTGCTCATTATTTTTATACCTAGAACCTGTTAGGTTTTTATCATGTAGCTAAACTGTCTTGGTAAAGAACCCTTGGTTCTTCAAGAGTTCTTTAATGATTCATTGATTAATTTAGGGTTAATGGGTTTTACTTTGAATGCTTTTTGGTTTGGAAAGACTCTGTTGTAGGGTTGTACACAGAACCTTTAAGGGTTCCTCCAAAGGGACAATCGAAGAATACTTGAGGTTTCTAAAGAGGGTACTGACGCCTAGACAGTGAAGAAGGTTCACCAAATATTCATGATATTGATGATAAATATATTATCAGGGTGCCAAAAATTGTGTTTTGCAGAATGACATTACTAAAATTTATAATTAGGAAACTTAAGTTTGAAAAATACTGTGCTTAAAATCTCACTCATTGCATGTGTTATTAATGTCAGAAACTAATTGACAGAACATTTAGATAGAAATATGTCGATAAGCAATATTCAAACTGCAGTCCTTTGTCACCAAAAAAATAAATAAATGCCCCTTGACTTGTTTGTGATGATAAATGGTTATGTAGGGCTGGGAGTTTTATTTTGTGGATGACTGCACCGCACCAGATGTTCAGATGATGATGTTTGGCCACAATTCTGGGCAGGAAATCTGAGTGACCTCTGGCTGACCTTCAAAATGAGCTGATCTACAGCGAAGTGCTAAAACATACACTTCAGTTCTTTATGTCGTTCTTTATGCGGTAACAGTGTTATAGCTGCTTGCAAAATCAATTTATTGTTTAATACTGTTTGGTACGGTTTTCCTTCTTTAAGCTTAACTTCTGTTCTACGCTAATGTTCTTTATGTTCGGTAGTACGTCTGAAATTCAGTAAATATTCTTTTGTGGATTTGTGATTGGGTTCCTGTGGTCAGGTGTGTTTATCGCAGTAGCTAAGGTTAGCTTTAGGAAACATTATGTTGCCCCTTTTTGAAATGGCGGATGTGTTAGTGTATCATAGTAGCAAGCTACAGTGATTTTCCTACTCTGAGGTAATGCGTGAAGATTTGCAAACTAATACACTACAACACTATAGATCTTAAAATCAGTAAATGTCTAAAAGATGTTGGTAACCACTGAGCAGATTAAAAAAAACACCTGATACTTTTATAGAATGCTCTTTTTCAGGAGTTAGGAATAATATAATTCTGAAGATGAAGTCACCATCGAAAATGATTCCCAGGTTGCTGAAGCAGTTTTTTTGACCTTCAGAGAAAGAGAGGTAAGATAAAGCTTTTCTTTTTTTGTTTTGTTTTCAGAGAATTACAAGTCAATTACAAGTCATCTGCACATTGATTAAGAGAAACGTTACCCGACCCTTCACCCGACCCCGTCCACTTGTTTACTGTCGCTACGTCCGACACGCTTTCAAGCCCTGCGGGTCAACTTTTTCAATTACAGTTTTCAATTACAAGTCTAGAATATTTACGTGAAATCCATAGTAATTTTGTGAAACAATACTTTGAATCACTTGAAGGCCACATCCATGGCATCACAATCTCTCAGCTATGTGATAGCACTAAAAGGATCAAGACTGAAGCTATAATCTACAGATATCAGTGAAAGAGTCAGCAGCCTCATCAGCTAGAGATGATGGGAAATGTAGTGTGAGATTAAATGCATTTTAAGGAGAACATTCAGTCTAAATGCTTCACTGGTTCTTAATATTTCCACTGTCAGCTAGCAAACAGTAATTATCCCATCAACGTTCTCCATTTCACAGTAATTAGTCATTTAATTTCACTCATTGTTTTAGCTACAGTGTTAAATTGCATATGATTCGTGACAGGTTTGAACTGGTAACGTGGGCTTCCACAATGTTCTCCTTCTTCTCCTGCTGTCTCAGGATTAGGAAATGGGTGAAATATCACCTTCTCCTCTGATCTTTTGGAATATCGGTTTTACCGTACAATGTGTGGTGGAATATCATCGTATCAACGCCAGTACAGTTGCTAACACAACAGCCGGTCTTAAGGGGTTAGCGAAGAAGTGTTGAGATTGAAAAGCAGAGGATCAAGAACCTTGTGGAACCTTGTGGGACACCACAGCATATTTGATATATGATACAGCATTTTAAACTAAATCTAGCCAGTATTAATGGTTTCTCTAAGATAAACCATTTTAAAGTCCTTAAGTAGTAGTGTTTTAGTGCTATCAACAGCCTGAAAAGCTTGAATTAAATTTTAATTTATTAGTGTTGAAATAATCATTACCTTTTCAATAAATTTCCCTGGAGAAAAATATTAGATTAGAGATAAAATTAATTGCATTTGACATCAAGACAGTGTAAAAATGAATTTTGGGTTATAATGAAGCTAGATTTATTTTCACATCTTTTCTTTATACATATCATAGTGTCTCCACTGCCTTCCTACTCATCTGCAATCCCTAGGTTTAAAAAAACAACAACAACATGTTGACTGGCTCCTGGGGGGTGTTTTATTTTTTGAGCTGAGCCAGTCCTGGTTTTCGGTGAGACCACAGTGCAGATACGTTCAATAAGTCTAGAGTGAAGGTTCTCACAAGATCATCACAGGAAGAGAGAGATAGAGAAAGGGAGAGAGAGAGAGAGAGAGAGAGAGAGAGAGGCAGTGTAAGATTCCTGAAGGTCACAGCACAGTCAGTGTAGAGATAGTGTGAGGCAGTAGTCCTCTTATCACTCTTTGTGTTGGTACCATATGCCAAAAGACACAGTAGTGGTGAGAAGCTACATCAGCCTGTATCTCTGAGACCTAATCAAGGTCATATCACTAATTATATAAAACATTTCTTTCCAAACACGTCATCTCATTTGCTGAAGGTTGTTCTTGGTGTAAAATGTTACTAATCACAGGTTAAATTTCTCTCTTATACTGTAAGAGATTCTGCGTCAAGTTGATGCTGAAGGCTGAGTGCAAATATTGGACTATATAATACTTTTTACATAGAAGGATAGAAAGTCTGTTTATGTTTAATTTATAAGTAAAGCGATGTAGGATTCAGGGAACATAAATTCAGTTGGCCTTTTTCTACTTAATCTAATAAGTATATGCTGAGGAGTCGGTTACTGGAGCTTCCAGACCAGCCACTAGATTACACAATGAGCAAACCCCTTTTTTCACCAAAGAGCAAAGCAAAAAGACATTTGTAGTAGAACTACTTTTATTGTAGAAGAAGAAATGAACAAATCACAGGTGTTATTTTATTTGTGATAACACACACAAGTCCAAAAGATCAGAAGTCGACAGATATCATGGTGCATCCAGATAAATATTAAGATTGAAAATCAAAACTGAAAAAAAAAAGTACTCATTCAAAATGTGTGCTGTGTCTAGGCAAGGGATAGATGACCAGCAGGGGAGCAGACTGACTATTCAGATGCAGTGAAGTATAAATTTTCACTCTGGACAAGATACAAAAAAAAAATTTAATTAGCGAAAATGACAGCAGTGCCATTTTAGTCAAGTCATGTCTCTGTCAGAGAAAGAAGGTCAAGTTCATGACTTTCAATTAACTGTCCAATTATAAAGAACTTATTAGTCATAGATGGAACATTCAGTGCAGCAGCATTAAGATTCAGGGAATATCACTGCTTTGCACTGTGTTTCTCAACATTAGCACATTTTTACAGTACTTAATTAATCTTATCAGAACACTTCTTCTGTATTTTACAGCTAAAAAAGCTACTGGAGAAGATTGAAAAATTCTAAAACGTAGCATGGGTACATCAAGTGTGACCACTGGCGCTGATGAGAGGAGGCATACGAGATCCTGAGGCATGAACCTTAACAAGTTTCCTGGACAAAATCTCATTTCATTTCCTGTTTCGTATATTTTGGTGTGTATACAAGAGTGGCATGGAGACTGCAGGATTTACTGCTTGCTGGTGTTGCTTCTGTTACTGGTAAAAGCTCTAGCAGCATTCAGCTTCCAGCAAGTGAAATTGGTCTATAAAGTTTACCTTGCATGTGGCATATGCAATGAGAAGCCAAGCATGCGGTCCCAACAGCCTACTAAAAATAAGACCAGCGCCCAGCTGACTGTAAATAATGAACCAGATATACATATGCACATTAATGGGGTAATGGTGAAGGAAGTCCAGAAATTGAAGTCTTGTTTATATTTCTGATTGGTGTAGCAGCTTTACAAAAATCTGGGTGTAGATTTGGATCCCTAATAAGCAATACAGGGGCACAAGTCGCAAGAAAAATCTCCCTGAGACAACATGGAGGAAAAAATCTGAAGAGGAACCAGACTCAAAATGGAGCCCCTGCTCTTCTGGGTGAAACTGGATAGTGGGATTTTGATAAATATGGGATACAGTCGTAGGAGGGATGGTGGTATTGTGGAGAGTGTTGCTATCTCACAGCTCCAAGTTCGGTCCTGAGCTGAGGTTACTGTATTCAGAGATTTACATGTTCTCCCCATGGGTCTCCTCCCAGTTCTCTGGTTTCCTTTGTAGTGGATTGGCTACAGTAAAATGCCACTAGGTGTGAAAGAGTGTGTGCATGGTGCCCTGGGACGGACTGGCATCCCATCAAGGTTATATTCCCGCTTCATGCCCAATGTTCCCGGGATAGACTCCAGATCCACCTCCATCCAGACCAGAATAAAGTGCTTATTCAACATGAATGAATGAATGAATGAAGGATATAGTCCTGCAGTGAAAAGCCAAGCAGCTTAAAATATGTTGAAAATGTTTGTAGATAGGAGCTTTGAGATGAGCATGGCATAGATTAGATAAATCAAGAAGGGAATTATTGGGAAGTGCAAGTCTCTGGGCATCCAGATGAGATCCACAACCATAGGAAGGTACATCATGGGTACTTTTTGATTTGTGTAAACTGCATCACATCGTCCTCTGTAGACATAGAAATACCATACAGGCAAATACCGTGATCTTCCAGGTGTTTTGGATGCTTGGTTGTCATTCCAACCTCAACACCTTGGTCTAACACTTGGCTTTAATGTTCAGAAGCGTCTGAAGACAGTATATCAGGTGTAGATAGACAGTGAAAGCTCTCCAGTGGTTAAATCTGCTGAGAAGCGATGCCGCAAAGCTACAGAGCTGCTTCTCCTCTGTGAGATGGACGAGGCAGCGTTGCGTCGAGTTGCTCTAAGCAGCTGTAGATGAATGAGAGGTCGCTATCCCTCCATTACACCTCAGGATTTATTAGCCTTTATCTCTGGGCTTGCAATTAACCCTCATAGTGGCAGCGACGAGCCCCGGTCCTATAAAATGAGTCCTCACAAATGTTCTAATTTCTCTCAGTCACCTCTGTGTGCTCAGAGCCATTACTCAGTGAGCGGCAAAGCATCTGGATCCACTTCATCAAAACCGAGCGAACACACACATGCTCGAGCAGACACAAGCCTGGAGTTGACACGGCTATATCTAAGGTCTGAGAGTTAAATGCTAGCTGTTCTCTTTGAGTCAGAATGACCTATCTTTTTACTAAAAGTGCAACATTACTAAAAAGAAGCATTTTGTGTGCATGGCTCAGTTTCTCTAATGAAGACTTTTATGCCATTTTTATGTTTTCGTGTTTTCTGTGCGTCTGTTCGTCTGTCCTCAAGAACAAATGGTTGAACTAGACCAGGGCTGGACCTGTTGGTGGTGGAGACATCCCCGTCGATGCCGCTGGCGTCAAGTTCTACTTGCTTACATGGGTAGCATACTACACAGGTTCAATTTCCAAGTACGTGTCCCAGGGCATCGTTATGGTGTACTACATCCTACAATGCAACACGGTGCTTCTTCTTCAAACAAACAAGCAAACCAAAAAGTGGCAGGACATTCCTCAGAAACCAGCCAGCTTTATTCTAAATGCTAATGTACAGTATTTCTACTGATTTTAAATGTATAAATTTGACAAATAGTAAAATGAATTAAGTCTTATCTTTTTCTTATGGTAGAGTCTTCTGCAAAATATTCGAATAGCAAAATAATTGATAATTGCAGCCCTACCATACACAAGCTCGTAAAAGCTTCTTTTGTGGAGAGAATGGCTCTACAATAAGAGAGGGAGTGTCATAAAAAAATGTAAATTCCACTGAATGAGAAAACGATAGTTCATTAAATATTAAATACTCCCTGTCTAATCTACAGAATAAATAAATAAATAACAGAAATAGCTGAATGTTAAAACCAGTGCCATTTGAGCCAAACCATTAGTGCAACATCTGCCAGGCCTCGGACCTGGTGTTTTCATCTGACAGTGAACGTGTTACCAAGTTACACCACAGGGTTTTATCTTGGTTTGCTCCACTGGCACAGGCTAAAAAAAAAACAAACATTGAATACAACAATTCTTGGTAACAGACTGGGATCTGATTGGTTAATTCTTAGTAGCATATTGGGATCTGATTGGACTGTTCTTGTAGCAGACTGGGATCTGATTGGTTAATTCTGAGTAGCAGACTGGGATCTGATTGGTTAATTCTGAGTAGCAGACTGGGATCTGATTGGTCTGTTCTTGTAGCAGACTGGGATCTGATTGGTCTGTTCTTGTAGCAGACTGGGATCTGATTGGTTAATTCTTGTAGCAGACTGGGATCTGATTGATCTGTTCTTGTAGCAGACTGGGATCTGATTGGTTAATTATTGGTAGCAGACTGGGATCTGATTGTTCTTTGTAGCTGTAGGTCTTGTAATTGGCTTGATGGTTTTGCCAACGATCAGGATTTTCTCCATGTTGGATGTTCAGTTGTGAAATATAAAAACTGAAGATCTGTGAGGAAAAGAAGAAAGTCTTAAGAAGGTAAATGTTTAATGTTTGTACTAAACATGTTTATAATCTAATTATTTTGGCCATTTTCTAATTAAACGGTTTACTGTATCATGTCTCTTTGCCAGGAAAGAATATCAGAATATATTCTCAGTTTATTTTGATGCCAAAAGTTAAATTAAACCCTTAGGATGGAAACAGAAATATAAAAAAAAAACCAATGCTTTAATAACATTTCCATATAAATTAAACGATAATGTTGGTACCCATAAAGTAGAAACTGCTTCACTTCCTAAATCTAAATCTAACCCCTACACACACACACACACACACACACACAAACCCACACTGACTCACATAATAAGAACAAGGGCAGCCTTTCTCGCTCAGCACACACCCTGGTGTAGGATGGAGACTATGTTGAGAACTGTGGGGGAAAAAAATGAGGAGTGTGTGTGAGAGAAGTGAGAACGCGGAAAGCGAGATTGGAAGGAAGGAACGAGAGAGAAAATGAGAGAGAGAGAGAGAGAGAGAGAGAGAAAGAGAGAGTTGCAAGCATGGCTACATTTCCATGGCTTGCTTCAGTATTAGCAGCAGCTTGTGACAGATGGAGAGCGATTACAGCTGTGATCAATACACACACACACACACACCCACACACACACCGCAGGCCACAGCAGCTGGGTCCGGCCTTCCTCATCCAAACCCTGCTCTTTGCAGTGATGCCACATTTCAATTATACCTCCATTTATAACCGGCTAGTTGGGGAATAGAAGCTGAAAAGAAGTCATTTTTACGGCTTTGTTGATTTTTCTGCATCGCCTTGTACATAAATTATATATAATAAAATAAATAGTCTCACACTGCAGCATGAGATCATGGCTCATTAGAGAATATGTAAAAGAAATGCTTGATTATAAGGACAGATTTTAAAAAACACAGTTTAAAAAAACACTCTAAAGTTTCACTCATGCCATATTTTAAATTTGTATCATAACACAGGATCCCTGATACTGATCCAATAGTGATCTAATAGTGATCCAATACCGATCTGATACTGATCCAATACTGATCCAATACTGACCCAATACTGATCTGATACTGATCCAATACTGATCTAATAGTGATCCAATACTGATCTAATAGTGATCCAATACTGATCTGATACTGACCAAGCATTGATATGTTAGCAATCCAATACTAACATGGTGATCTGGTAATAGTCTGATACTCATTGAGTACTGATGTGATAGTGATTTAGTACTGATCCAGTCGTGATCTGATAGTGATCGAATACTGATATGTTAGCAATCCAATACTGATCCAACGTTGTTCCAATAACGATTTGACACTGATTTGATAATGATTCAATAGTGATCCAATACTGACCAATCATTGATATGTTAGCAATCCAATACTAACATGGCAATCTGGTAATAATCCGATAATGATCGAGTACTGATGTGATAGTGATTCAATACTGATCCAATGTTGTTCCAATAACGATTTGACGCTGATTTGACAGTGATCCAATAGTGATCCGATATTAATCAATAGTTATTGAGTACTGACTTGATAGTGATCTGATACTGATCTAATAGTGATCTGATACTACTCTGATACCAATCTGTTACTCATCCAATAGTGACCAAGTACTTATTTGAGAGTGATGCAATACTTATCCGATACAAAAACCAATCCAAGTCCAACACTGATCTGATCTTGATCGGCTACTTATCTAATAGTGATCCAACAGTGATCCAGTACTGATTTGTTACTGATTCAATTCTAAATCAACAGTGATCCAGTAATGATTCTATACTGATCCAATATAGATCTGATAGTGATCCAATACTGATATGATACTGATCTGATTATATTACACTACTGATCCAATCTACTGACATCCTCACCGTAGCCAAGCTTATTCTCTCCAAGCTTTTGTTTCTTGGTTGTTCAGATGCACAACATGGTGTAGTGATCCCATGCCCAGTCCAATCCGATACCGATCCAGCGTTCTTTCCTAAAACAGCAATCTACCTTCATAGACATGATGTCACAGGACAGGACACGAGGCTGAGTCTGAGTTACACACTGCAGCCAAAATGAAAAACAATGTACACGGCATGTCTCGGTATCCATTTGCTTGGGTGATGATGTTTCTAATTTAAGGGCACGATACAGCAATTGGCCCACTGATGACACGATGTAATGAACGGAGGAAGTGACATATTGTGCAGATAATATCCCACAATAAGAGCTCGGGCAATCTGCTACGAGTCACCTGCGCTGGATGTAATTGCCTGCTGCTTCATATGTGCTTTGTGCAGATGTCATTAGAAAGCAGGTGGTGGAGATAAGCGCAGCCTGTTTCACTCGGTCATGTGCTGGTATTAAACACGAACCAAACGATTCTGCGTGCTACAGAAACCGACGATCTGCTGATTGAGATCAATCCGCCAAATTGGGTCGCTGAGTTCCCATTACAAAAAAAAAAATTAGAAACGGGTTACGATTTAGTTTAATGGCTTCATATTTGACTTGCAACATATTTGACTTGCTTAAAAGTCAAATGTAGACTTATGGATGCATTTAGGAAATTGTTGACAGATATCTATATTTAATTTATGAATCTTTTATGAAGTCTTTAAGCTAGGACCTTTAAATAGTGCTGCAGAAAGAACATAGAGTCCTCTGTGTTTGAGAAATCGTAGCTCAAATACAGAAAGAGTTTGGGCTTTTACAGAGTTTGTACAGCTTTTCTAAAAGTTGAATGTAGTTGTTTTTTAGTTTTCCAGTACAACACATGATCAGCACTTAAGCTCAATATACCCTGCCAGAAAAAAGTTTCTGAACTCCTGGATTTTTTTCTGTATTATTATTATTACTACAGTTTAATCGCTATTTCCCATGGACCAAGCAAAATTATACAGAATAGCATTTAAATAAAGCTAAATCGTTGTGGAATTTATTAACTTCTCGCTCTCAGATCCTAATGTGACTCTAAATGAGTGCTTTATTAAAGGCAGATGCACTTAGACCTATAGATAGAGGACTCATACACAGCTCTAGCACTGACTATGTAATATAAATAGAATTAAATATAAATATATAAATATGTGATGCCTAAAGTGACAATTTATTGTGATAATGATTTTGGTCTTTTCTGATTAAATTAGATCTAGATTGTTCCAATAAAATATAGTCATTTCTAACATTTCTCCATTTACTTATAACTGCTTTTGTTGGTCATTTATGCAAACATGCTAAAACGTACTTTCTCAAAAACTTACTGGCCGTGTACATCGGATTCGTCAAAAGCCAAACCACATAAAACTTAAACTGAGAAAACAAAATCAACTGTTTGACCAGGAATAAAATTTACAAAAATGTTCTAGCTACAAAAGTCCTTCAATCAATTCTTATATCTTCACATACTTGCTTTTAAGTAAACAATGTTGTAAAATAAATCAGGGATAGCGTGCATTTAGAAATTTAAGTATAAAGATTTCTGTACAATCCCAGGTTCACACTTTGGGAGGCGGAGCCAAGGTCGGCGGAGTTATACCAAACTGCACTAAGGAAAACGTGAGTGAGGTTCTCCAAGATGGCAACCCTTATAAATAACTTTGAGGTTTAGTTCCTGTTTAGAGATGACAGGAAGTCCCACTGCGTCCTAAACCACATCAACACGTCTGTGTGACATCACTGAAGAAATGGGTGTGGTTTGAAGATTTTGGGTGAGATAGACTTTCATGACTTGTTAGCTACATTAGCCTCGTTGCTGAGGCTACCAAGAACCATCAGTTTTCACGTTCCTCATTATTTGCTTTGCCCTACTGTCCTTTGACTGAGGCTTTTATACTGAAGGCAAATATGAACAGAAGCACACTTCCATGTGTTTGGTAATGGAGGGGATTATACAGCCCGTCTCCCCCTCCCGAACCGCAGAGTACGGCCGCAATAATCAGCAAAATTCAGTCGAGATTGAGCGCATGCATATGGCACACGGCCGCAGCTGATGTTTAAGCTCCTTTTTAAGTCTGAAAGCTGTTATGCAACAACGTCCTCGTCCTGCTTCACGCAGGCTCAATGACAAATGCTCAGGAGTCTGCGAGCTTTGATAGCTGATCCCTGGAGATGTGGAGATGTGCGGCGCGCATCGGAGAAGAAACGCCGACCTCCTGCTGCAAACTGATAACGAAATAACCAGCTGCTCAAACTCGCCCGGAGTTTTAATGCTGGGATCATCCGAGCCGAGTGAAAGGCAAGACTGCACTCTGCATGCGGCTCGGACGTGATAAGATAAGAATGAACTCACATAAAGGCAGTATTGCACACCATTGAAACATCCAAACAGGACAAAGATAAAACATGTACGCAAGTGGCTTTCCATCCAACTGATTTCAGGCCAACTTTGAACGTGTGCATTAAAAAAAAAAACAGGACCACCCTGGTTAGCGTATCCTGCCGTATCTCTGCCACTGCTAACATGCAGTATTTTAGCCTAGCATCACAGGAAATGTGTAAATCATTCAGCGCTGTGAAACAAAGAGAATTTTTACTCCCTGCCTAAACAAACTAGAGGGTCATATTTGAGTTTGATGAAACTTTAATTACAGCTGCAAGGTGAAAACTCCAAAGCAGGACTGCTTGCTCTCTTAGCAAAGTGCAAAGTCATTTTATCGCTCCTCATTTCTGTTTAGCCATTATAAAGAGACAGTCTAGTTAAACATGCGCAAAGCTAACTCACCACCTCCACACTTACTGTACCGACATATTTCAAAGTTAAAAGTAATTTTCATGATTCTAACTAAAATTAGAACATTTTCATGACATAATATCACATGCAAATTTGGAACTATTGAAAGAGTTATGAAGGTTAATGTTAGGATTAGGGGTATGGTTAGCACTTGTACCTTGTTCTACAACTTCGTAAGAAAGCGAACAAATTCAACCACATCACCTGAGTTTATTTACATATTTTCCATTGGGTTAGGTCCGTTTTTTTTTTTTTTTTTTTTAAGCAACCTTAATGCATACAGGTGGTCCGCATGCAAAAATGTAGATCCATACAAGTTGTTAAAGATTTGATTCGTATTGACTGAGTCAGTAGCTGGAGAAAAGAAATAAATAAGTCATGACCTTTAAAATTTATAAATTTATTAATTCATAGCTAGTACATGAAAGGTATGAATAAAAATCTAAGAACATAAGAAAGTGTTTTTAATGGAGATAACTGAGTAAAAGCACAGGTATTACCATCATTTTCAATTACACTCCACTAAAGAAAAAAAATCCTCAAACATTTGTCATATATTTAAATGAATAACAATTACAGTAACAAAATACAACATACTTTAAACTACATACTTTAAATACTATATTAAGCTTTTGAATATTATCATTTGCTACACGCAGGCTGCAAGTAGGGCAGATTGGACATAGATCAGTCTTTTACATAAGATTAAACATAAGGATTTCTTTTCTTTTTTATTTATTATAGAAATGTAAACATTACCAAAAGTGGCTCAATGTACGCTACAGAAATCAAAACCAAGAGAATCATAATATTGGCACCCTGGTGTCCATATTCAAGGGCGTAAATCATCCACTGCTGGTAATACAGACTCATTCAGCTGTCTCTGATGGCTAATCCTTCCAGAAGATTCCATCTTTTCCTCCCATTTGGCTGCTACCAAGGAGATGTGTGAGGGAGCGAGGAAAAATTACGCTCACCAAGACCCTGCTAATGAAGTCATCTCCCTCAGCGCCCTATCCGGCCAGTCGGCTTCTTAATTAGCAGCTAATCAAGTCAATACGGTGGCCACGGCCATGAGACAGCCCCGCCTCGATCCCGAGGCCCTCGCTGGCTCCGGGATAATATTTGCCGAGCCTTCGCCGTTAGCAGAACCTGAGTTAATTACTGAGGCCTGAGAATTCAGCAGTGAAATGTAATCAGCGGTGTTGTGTCACCGTGGCTGTTAGCAAGAACATGGTGAGTTAGAAGACACTGATCGAGCTCTGAGGTTATGGGTGACTACAGGAATGATGTCACACCAGATGTGTATGGATAAACACACACACACAC
Organism: Pangasianodon gigas; assembly: GCA_022758105.1. Classification (NCBI taxonomy): domain Eukaryota; kingdom Metazoa; phylum Chordata; class Actinopteri; order Siluriformes; family Pangasiidae; genus Pangasianodon; species Pangasianodon gigas. The sequence goes on from CM040466.1 coordinate 25,151,283, forward strand.
ACACACACACACACACACTGGGGAAACACAGCTGAGGCTATGTGGATCCCTGTTTCATCATCTGCCATTTTAGATTTTGGATTAAATAAACACAGATGGTGAAATTAGTATTATTATTATTATTAGCATTATGAGATTTTTTTTTATTTATAGTTATATAAGCTCATGATGTGAATCTCAGTCACAGGTATCAAACTCAAACCCAGATGATTCATTTCATTCAGTCCATGTGAACCAAAAATTAAAAAATTGAACTGATTTTTTTAAAACTGCATTCCTCAGTATAATGCATTGTACCTGGAGGCGGAGCGTCCATGAATGATGCACAGTAGGCTGGGAAAGTTAAGAGAAGTTTAATTTTACGCTAATGAGAAGTGAAAGAATGTCACAACTACCAATAGGAGTGAGGGACTGTAGTTTATAGTTTTTCCCCATCTGTGAAACATTCTGATTTTTTCTTTCTTATCTCAGCTCCTGAACCAGCAGGTGAGACTCGACAAGCTGCTATAAGCTTAAAGTGTCTGATTTAGACAAAATAGAAAGACAACTGTGATTTTTGTCACAGCGGTCACAAATACTTTCAAAGACCACTCAAAAACCATGGAGGGAAGACGCCTGATTTGTGGTTTAATGGGTCATTTTGCATAATTTGTTTCATCTCCCAGTTAAACCATGTCAACATGAGGTGAAAAATCTGCTCCAGTGAGGATACAGCATAATTGTTATCTCAGATTTTTTTTTCTTCTTATAAACGTCCTCCATTCTGTATGTTAATGCATATGCACTTATAAGAAAAAAAAAAACATTATCTATTCAGAATGATCTGGGCTGAAACTGTTTTTAAAGCCTTGCTTTAAATATTTAATGTCTATTAAGGAGCTCTGTTCAGTACAGACTTTAACCTTAAACATGGCAGAAGGTTCACAAGCTCATCTATGGGTTATATGTAAATATATAAAGAATAACTGGCTCCTCCAGAGGACATTGTGCTTATTCAGTTCCACCTGATTGCTGTTTGATTACAGCACATGTATTGATGACTCTAAAACAGGTGGCAGATTGTTTGATTGCAGAAGCATTTGGTCAGCATTACTGAATTAAAAAAAAAGTGCACTTCAACCCTCTCTGCGTATCACAATACTAATTCTGCTATCATCTGGACCAATCTTAATTGGAGCTTAAAGCCTTTCAGATGGAGAATGAGAGAAGCATAATGCTGTGAGGGTGGTGATGGGAAAGCCACTACTGCCCCCCAGGCTGGACTTCGGAGAACTACACGTGCAGATACCCACATATCCGTACTTACCCTAAGTCTTAGCAGCAACTAGCAGGGTGTTAGAAATGTCACCATGTTTTTAATTAAGTATTAAACAACAGACAAAAAAAGTTGTGAAGATTAGACAAAAAACATATAACTAGTTCATGCAATTAGCTTTCGCATAATACACAAATTCACTTTAGCATGAGTGAGTTAATTTCTTTAAAAAGCAGCTTGCTATGGCTATGGCTCGTTTAATAAACATATTCTTACGTATAACTTTAAAAATCCTATGTGGTACTTTACATCCCGAAACACGCCCAAGACCCGCCTACTTTTGCAGAAAGAAGCTATCTGACTGACACTGAAAATAACCAACCACAGACCATGTAAGTGTTAAGCTTATACGTCTTGTTAATCCAACTCTTTCATAAAAATAAAAAAACAACACTTGAGTAACTTTTAAAGATGTGAGACTGTGGGGTTTTTTTTCTTCTTGCTCTGAAAGCAAGTGAAAAGTCATCCAAAAATTTTTCTCTCAAAGAACGGTACAGAAAATTACATAAAACACAGAACTGCAAAGAGCCAATCAGATTGCAAGCTTCAAGATCCTGAAGCTTGCAGCCAGAAAAGTGTAACAGACTTGGCTTTCCAATTACTGACACCAGTTTTGTGACCTAGAAGTAAATTTGGCATATTATACAAATATTCTCAAAACTGAAGTAGGTGGAGCTACAGGATCTTTGCTGAGGACATCTGGGGCAAAATGTCGGACTCTAGCGCCCCCTAGTGAGAGGGAGCACTACTTACTTACTGAACAAGGGTTTTAATACAAACTTGTTTTCTATAAGACATCTCGAGGCACCTTTAGTGCTTGGACCCCTACTGATGCTTCCAGTCTCCGTGCCTTGTCCTCACATGACCTTCTCAGTGTGTGTCACAGTCCTCAACGGCCGTTGTGTCCTGATGGGCTGCGAAAGTTTGCTGAAAGCGCTCGTCACCTCTGTGTAATTGTTTATTCGCACGTCTGACACAGAATACTGACTCACTGCTGCTCATTTAGAGACTCCCACATCAGAATATCGGCCAGACCTCAGACCAGACAGTCTCTCTGTAGAAACCTGCACCTGCTAGTCATTCACACCTACCTGCTCCTGTCTCTGTCAGTGTGTGTGTGTGTGTGTGTGTGTGGGTGTTAAATGTCACCTGGCTCCCATCAAAAGCCACATTCATAAATGATGATGATGATGATGGTCATGATGTACATACTGAAGTGAACCGTAGGGTTTCCTGCCCTTCTGCTGCCATCATGCTAATTGACTCATCAGCTGGCACGGTCACGCTAGCGCTGTCAATATGGCGCTGTGACTGGCGCTGGCGTCGACCCCGCTGTCCTCACCATGCCCTCTGCAAGGCAAAGCAGGCCAAGTTCATTTGCATAAAGCTTTCCAGAGCCTTAAAACATGCATGGAGCATCTTATTAATAGCTTTACATTAAATCCGAACGGTGCTTATGATGTAAAAGTGAATAAAACAATAAAACAAGCTGAGAAACGCATAAAATACATTCAGGATTACTTCTAAAATACAAGACTAGAGAAACTGTTGATTTCAGAACATCAACTAACACCCAAGAGAAAAGTTAAATCTATCATGGAAAAAGGAACTTAATGTGGAAAAATGCAGAAAGAAATCATTAATCTGCCTGACACGTATGAAGGTAATAAGTGCATTTAAATAACCTGTGTGTGTGTGTAATAGAGAAGTTTTTACACTCTTTAAACTCTTTCTTTCACTCTAAGGCTAAAATTCTCCATCAGTAATGATGAGTCTGTCAAGAACCGTCTGAAAGCCTGGAGCACTCCTGATTTTTTAGCTCTTGGCGATTTTTATCTGTTTGGATGCTATTCCTGGAAATAAAAAACAAGCAGAGGAGCGGTGAACAGGAAGTAGTCACTGATGCAGACAAAAATCCATCATCATAAAAGGACTCTTAGGTCGAGTTAGGAGTTCAGTGGAGACTGAGGAGATCGTCAGTCTCGAATGCACAATGTGACCTTTGTAGTGCCACTGAGACCAAAAATGGCTGTTCTGATAAAGTGTGATAAATTTTTAATTAAGATCTCAGAGAGTGAGTGCTGCTACGACGCTCGTCTAAAATCCACCAACAGGAGGACGGCGTAGGATGACGCCAAACTCACAGCTACAAATGTTTGTTTGAGCAAGCGATCATTTACGATACTGACTTTCTCACGTCAATTAATAAACATTTCCAGCCTACACACTTATGTACAGTGAGGTATAAAGCTACTACATATGCTGATAGACGGGAAAAAATATCCTTATTTTATTTCACGACTACTAACTACCATGGCTTCTTTCTGTATCCAAGTTATGGACAGTGTTTTGTAAATGTGTAATAAGGTAGTTTGTGATGCCATGACCAAACATGACTTCTTTCTATAAGAAAGATTTGTAATTTGATATGCAAATGACCATGATGACTCAATGAACATGTAAATGAGTATATGTCGTCATCTGATCACTTTAACATTGAGACGTTTTAAGCCTATTATAACTACTTTTCTCTGAAAAGAGTTCTCAGACCACTGCGCAGGTCTATCCAATGCTGCATAGAGACTTTGTTGCTAGATTTTGCCAACTTTTTAGTCCCCTTTAACTACTTTAATTCAAAAATGAGCCTAGCGACAAACCTAGCGACTATTTGAGCAAACGTACTGCCTCGAACTCGATACGGCTCACATCACAGCTGCTGATATATGAGTCGAGGGAGCAGGTTTGCTTGACTCATTACCATGTGTAACACCTGACTGTGTTGTGCTTGCGACCAATCACTGATCACCAGTGTTTCCCAACAGCCAATCACTGATCACCACTCTTTCCCAACGACCAATCACTGATCACCACTCTTTCCCAACGACCAGTCACTGATCACCAGTGTTTCGCAACTACCAATCACTGATCACCACTCTTTCCCTACAACCAATCACTGATCACCACTCTTTCCCAAAGACCAATAACTAATCACTGGTGTTTCCCAATGACCAATCACTGATCACCACCATTTATCTCGCCCTTGGACTTCTGCGTTCTTTGTTTTAAACTCTTTTCCTGGAGATGTTTTCATGTAATAAAACTGAGGAAAGCATTTCCTTCATGACCACTCACCTTTACGCCTACACACCGTCACTGCTTCCTGATAGAAAGTACAGTATAATATTTTGTAAATGCATAATATGTAAATATGGAAGTCTGACATAACTATCATGGATAATTCCCCCCCAGACCTCCAGAGGGCGACATCACTCACAAGTTTGAATGTCTTCTTCTGTTTGTAATCGCTTCCTGTGTTTTTTTTTATTTTATTTTTTTTTTGCACACGTGTTTTGTGTTCCCCTGATTAGTTCCTCTATATAAGTTCTATATATATAAGCTCTTTTCCTTCCTCAGTAGTTGAGCTTTATTGTGATGTGGTTGTGAGCAGATTATATTTTTGATGAGTTGCTTTGGCAGGTCTTGCCTTTGTCTAAGTAAATTATTGCTCTTTTGTTTATTTTTTTTTTTCTTTCCTTGCCATCTTAGTATAAGAGAGAAATTATTTAAGAAAGAATAGATTACTTCCTGTCCTGATAAAACTCTATTCTATTATATTTTATTATAGTCTAAGTAAAAATCTTTCTTCTTTATATACTCTGATTTGCCATTTGATATGCAAATGACCACGACGGAATTATGAATATGCAAATTAGTCGATGACGCCATTTCGGCTCGCGCACAACTCTGTACAGCTCTGTGACAGATAGCAGAAAGCTAACTGGCTAGCTAAACATGGTGTAAACTCTCACTTTGTGCATTTTTATTATCTGATATGTGATTATATTATCAAATATGTGTATTTTGCACTGAAACGCACTGAAATCCACTGAAATTTGTCAAACAATTAGCTACCTTTTGCCCCTAAGCTAGTCAAAACCACTCAACTGATTAATGACATTTCCACAAGGAATAATTTACTAATTAACGCTTTATTATAGCTCAGATAAATATTATAATATTAAATCTGACTCTCATTCTCTCTGTCTAGCTCTTGTTTTACGTTTTAACATAACATATTAACATAATAGCCTCCTTATCTCTATTTAATGTGCTGTATTGTTACTTAGCTAATATTTTATTCATGCTAACTAGCATAAAGAATTCTCCAACATCTTCCTATCTCTATTTATGTGATTTTTTATTGAACTGAAGCAGTTCTCGGTGTAACAGGACCATAAAATAGCAACATATCTTAGCTAAGTGTTAGCTCAGAGTCAGGAATTACACAGTACTGCTCTGAGATGTGGTGTGTCGTTCATGAGCGAGTCGGATCAGTGAGTCGACTCCTTGAAGTGAACGTTGAGTCGACTCGCATATATTAGCAAGGTTTTTTTTTAATTCTCTCTTTTTTTCATTTATTTTGTAAATGTAGGCAATGCAGTTACTCTTGAAGTGAATGTAGTTTGATTTATGCACTGCTGCTCGGCTTCTTTAAGATGTTCTGTATGTAGTCAAGTGTATTAAAGAAGGCGATCAGCTATAATTGTTTATTGTTCATCTATGTTTTTAAATTTTACACAAAGTAATGCTATTTTGTTTTTTTATTAAAAGTTAAGTAAAAGTAAGATTTTATGGGGGGAAAATACCTTGTCAAAGTATGCCATAAATAAATAAATAAATAAATAAATAAATAAATAAATAAATAAATGCAATGAGCCGTTTGGAAGCCTAAAGAGTCGACTCTTAATGGCGAGCTGAGTCGAATGATCAGTGAATCGGATCATTCGACTCTTAATGGCGAGCTGATATATATGTTTTAAAATTCTGTTTTAAAATGTTTTCAGTTTCATTTAGACTTTAATAACAGATGTTAATTTTAAATTGCCATATTGAGATACAAAGTTCAAACTCAGAATAAAATATATATAATGTATATATTCAATTAAATTCAATTTTATTTGTATAGTGCATTTAACAATGAACATTGTCACAAAGCAGCTTTACAGAAATAAATAAACTCAGGATATAAATTTACAAATTTATCCCTAATGAGCGAGCCAGAGGTGACGGTGGTGAGGAAAAACTCCCTGAGATGATATGAGGAAGAAACCTTGAGAGGAACCAGGCTCAAAATGGAACCCATCCTCATCTGGGTGCAACGGATAGTGCGATTATAAATCATTCCCTTCTATTATTGTGTACTATACGGACAAATAGTGCAGTTGTGTAACAGGAAATTCATTACAGTTTAACTTGAAGTCTATTTTGCTGAAGTTATCAACTGTTCACTGATGGAGACTAGAGTGTAAAACTGTTCATAGCAATTGCAGTCCTGAAGCCATCTTCATGGTTTATAAGTGGTTCCATCCTCAGATCCTCAGTAATCTCATGTAACTTCAGGCTGTCCGTGTGGAGCCATCGTCAGCAGCAGCGAGAGGTTTCCACGTGAAGTTTCCATTTTTCTTAAGAAAGGAGTAATATTAATTGCTTTCCTATTTATTCATGCGTACTAATTTTTTATATACACAAAAAATGCCTAGTCATGAAAATGACCACTGTCCATGAATAATAAAGGGTTTGATTTTGTAATTTTATTCTTTAAATGCTCCTTTGTAGTAATGTAAAACATGCAGGGGGTGAGAAATATATATATATATATATATATATATATATATATATATATATATATATATATATATATATATATATATATCTGAAATGCTTATTGTTCTATAGATATTAATCTGTTTTTAACCACTGTATATACTCTATTTTAAAGCTAATCAAAAAGATATTCTTCAGTGCTGTGGGAAAAAAGTTTATTGTTATATCTCCCAAGATACATGGCATTATGAAGACAAAAAAATCAGAATAAAAACTGCTTCCTGCTTCCTTGTAATTTCAAAAGATTTTTATTTGTAATTAAAATATGCAAAAATGTCAAAGTACACACAAAACATTTAAGCTTATTGGAACAGAAAAAAGATCATTTGTGCCAGTGGAAATGCTAAAATGTACTGAAGTGCTGTAAAATTTGCAGTTTACTATCCCTAATCTGGCAGAGACCAGTGCCTCAACTACCTCAATCTACCTCAACTACCTCAACTACCCTTTATCTGGCAGAGATCAATGAGCTCAACGCCTTGGTAAACATCAGCACCAACAACTTTACATGCTGATAAAAAGAAATGTAAAAGATTATCTGTGCATTCTACCAAAAATAAAAGAGAAATAGAAGAAATGTACCACAGATGACCTGGATGATGATCATTGAAACGTAAGTCTTTGCTAGTTTTTGATGATGATGTTGTTGATTTTTGCTGGCTTTGACTCTAAATCATTACCAACATGCCAAACAGGTCTGGTGCTGATAAGAAGTTTCAGCATTTCGATCACAGTTGCACAGAGTGATTAACAGCATGAGGTCTACAGAATACTGATGAGTTTTCAGCAAGAACGTCTCACAAACTGTTCACAGTCGCCTCAGATCTGAACGGATTGATGGAAGAAAACATCTGTAAGTGAAAACCTCCCTTATATTTGTTAGAAAATATGAAAAAAAAAGATCATTTTATTAGTAGCCCTATAGGACACTCTGTAAAGCTCTGTGTTTTCCTCAGTGCTGTGTAGCGTGACCAGTTTAACGCAGTGGGGATATTAGCTTAATCAAAAAAGCATGAGGTTTGATTAATGATGTAATTAGCAACACAAAATGATAACTGACATGTTTTGAGCTCGAGTGTTCACTGCACCAGCGGTCTGGTGTTGAAAAAGCGGCGGCTCATTTCCACCATCACGAACACAGCTAAATTCACACGCACAGGGTATTAAATGGGCTTCTATGTAGTGACCTATACATCCAGTTTGGGTTTTAGTTTGGATTATCTGAAGCAAGCCATGCACAGACTAGCTAACTAATACTTCTACTAGTCACCGCTGCATGAATGTCGACTAGTCAGTGAAAAAAACAGCGAAGCAGATGGTAAACTCTACAGTCAACTGCACTGGGAAAAGTCTCATTATCTTTGCTTTAATGGAACGTTAACTCTTTGATATCACTTAGCATGATGTGTAGATAAGTGTACATGAATTTTTTTTTTATCTCACTCCCCCTCGTCCCTGAAGGAATTCCTCCTGCAATTGTTTTTGTTGTTGTTTAAAGCTGAATAAAATTTAAATAAGATCTGTGTACTGTTGAAGAGAGAATTCGGTTTATGACCGCTGCTGTGTGGAAGAGCTGTGTCAGAGCCGCGGGTTGCACATCACTGTCCGATCCCGCTCAGTCAGAGCAGTGAGATTCCTCAGACCAGAGTTAAACATGATGGAAAAACCTCCCAGATGCTGCTGTAGACATCGCATCCTCCATCTATCATTAAACTGTAAGGAGTTTCTGCACTGCACTGTGTGCTCAGTTAATGAAGATTTCAGCTGAACCACCAGCTCGTCCCAGAATTGTTCTTAAATAGTGAATGTGATACACAAATTTATTATTTTGTACATTTATTGCACCAGTTTATTTACTTTCCTTGTTAACAGTGCAGCATAAAAAGGCACTGATGCTCAAATTTAGTGTGTATCCTGTGTGTGGCTGTTTTTTTAAATTTTATTTTATTTATTTATTTTTTGCTGCACAAATAAACTATAAAAAATAGTGATGTCCTGAAATAGTTTTGCTTTAGCAATGGAAAAGATGACTAGTCGACTACAACTTTTTAAAATTCCTGGTCGACTATTAAAAATGAGTACAACTTGTACAACTGCTACATGATAGAAAACCTAATGCTGAACATAATGCAGGAAATAAACTCTATTTAGTCCGAAGTCCTCAAGTCCAGATCTGACCTGGTGGATTCAGGAGGTGCCTCTGAGTGTCAGGTTATGACGTAATGCTCCATCAGCTTTTCTATGAAAACCCAGTCACACAGAACCACAGTGTCAATGAACCTAAAAAGCAAATGCAGAAAACCATCAAAATAAGCACTTAGCCAGCAGGGGCAATGGCCCGGACCTGATTACTGTCTTCAGCTGACATTACATCTCTCATATTCGGTACAGAAGTTATCATAGTGTAACGCCGCCAGGCACACACGGTGGCTGGATTTAATACAAACCACCATTGTGCTACATTACAAGTCAGTGACTTTCTCCAAACAGTCCCATCATCATTTACCACCACCTTCAGCCCTGCAGAAATGCAGCATGCATCAATATTCCATCTCAGATTTCCTTTATTTCTGGGCCAATAATGTGTTTCATGCCTCTTCGCTCTTCGTGAAGAAGCTTCATCTAAACTTTTTTTCCCTTCTTATCTTCTTGAGAAAAGTGTGCCTGAAGTGAAAATGATACTTAATCAGATAAAATGGTCAGAAAGAACAGCAAAAAAGGAAATGTTGGATTGTTAAAGGATAGACCTGGCTATCTTTTTACACCAATGTATATAATTCTGCACAGTCTAGAACAATCGGATCCTGAGTCCAGACATTACATATACAGTGGATTTGGAAAGTACTCTGAGATCTTCCTGTGACATTTTGGATTTGTTGTGTTAGACTTTATTTAAAATTAATTTTCTGCTAATTGAGCTACACACAATAACCCAAAATAAAGCCAAAAATATGTTACAGTAAAAAATTTACCTTGCAAATTTACAGTAACTCAATGTCAGGTAATTAATAGTAATCTCACACTGTGCTGTATTTTGAAACAGATTTTTCCAAAAATTTTATATATATAACAAGTAAAAATACTAGATATGCTGCTGTTTTAACCCTTTTATTTCCTTAAATATAATCCTAACAAAGGAATCTTAGCAAAACTTAGCATGATAAAATAATGGAATCAGTGACAGATGGAAAAATGAGCAAAGCGAGGTTCATGTAAATGATTTCAGCACCCATTTTTGCTCTAAACATAACGATACTGTGTGTTTTACTTTGTTATTTCAGCAGTATTATAGTGGCTATATGGTAAAGCACTTGGATACAGTCTTATCTTTATAGCACTGTAAATATTTTCCCAGAATTCCACACAGGTAAAAGTATAGAAATGTAAAGTAATATACTGGTTTGAACATTAGTATGTAGAAATTACAAGAAATCTTGATACTTTTTTTGCAAATATATGAACAAAAAAATAATAAAAAGCCTGACATTTTTAATTTGCATAATAAATCAGACTCAGTACTTTGTCGAATCGCTTTCAGCATCAGTCACAGCTTCTTTATGGCTCTACATGTTTTGCGGCCCCTGATTTGCAGCGTTTCTCCCCATTTTTCCTGGAAACATCTCTGAACTGTCATCTTCGGCTCTAAAGGCTGGATTTTGACAAGTCATGATTCGGTGGTTGCTCAGATGTCTGCAGATTTGTTCTGAAGCTCTGTTAGACTGACCTTGGGGCCCTTTTTCACCAGGCTAATGAGTCAGGCCCGATGTTAAGGCTAGAAAACGTCTTAGTGGTTTCAAAATTCTTTCATTTCACAGTGCTGGAGCATGCTGTGAGCAATAAGCTTTAAAAATAGTTCAATTCTCTTGTCCAGATTCACTCAGAAATAAGGGCTCCTTAAAGGTTCTTTGGACAGTTAAAGATTTTTCTCACTTTCTAAAAGGGTTCTAATTGGAACTATATCTTTTCAATACCTTTTAATTCATATAATTAAATCTATTTAATTTGCTGATTTGGCAGAAAACCTGGATTTCAATCAAATTCCAGAGACATTAGAGTAAACAGGATGCACCTGAGCTGAGTTTGGAGTCTGAACACTCCAGAGATTATGAACATTTCTTCTCACAGGGTCATTATGGATATTATATGTAGAGCGGTGGATTGAAAACAAATACAATCCATTTTAATTAAATCTAACTGAAGGGGTGTGAATATTTTTTCACTCCAGTGTATAGATCTTCCACTATAGACCATATAGCTATAACTGCTGTAACATGAACTATAAGGGATAGAGATGATGATGATGATGATGATGATTATTATTATTATTATTATTATTATTATTATTATTTCCTACCCCATTACGTCATATCCTCAGACAGACGGATGGTTACAGCCAGACAGCGTGAGGGTGTAGGTCGCCATCGCCCCCTGCTGCTACACGCTGGTAAGTGCTGTAGAAATATCTTGAAGTTCATGCTTCAGTTAGAGGAAAAGCACGAGTTATGATACACTGTATGACCAAAAGTATGTGCACCCCTGATCATTACACTCATACGTGCTTGTTGAACATCTCATTCCAGATTTATTCCCTGTGTGTTTGCTGTTATAATGAGCTCCACTCTTCTGGGAAGCTTTCCACTAGATGTTGGAGTGTGGCTGTGGGGATTTGTGTTCATTCAGCTACAAGAGCATTAGTGAGGTCAGGCGCTGATGTTGGGATGTCGAGGAGGTCTGGGGTGCAGTCGGTGTTCCAGTTCATCCCAAAGGTGTTCAGTGGGGTTGAGGTCAGG
>CM040466.1:25163151-25200651 GCA_022758105.1 Pangasianodon gigas
CCAGCTATGGCCTTATATGTCCACAGTTTGGATTTCCAGCTCTAATACACTCACTAAACCCAGCCATTACAACTAACTAACTAACACTTAAGATCATTGTACCAACAAATAAATAAGTATAAAAAATGTTATTTAAAAAATCTTATTAAGGAGTGAACTTGAAATGACACAGTGCATCATGGGTATTCTTTATCTGCTCGGGTACTGCAGTGCATAATGAAGTTAAAAAAAACATATCCTAACTTTGGTTATTTACAGAATTAAAAAGTTTGAATAAAATGTTTGTTTAAAAGTAAGTCTAAGATTGCTACATTATTATTTTTTTTTATCAAACCCGTATTCATTCATCTGTATCTTTATTGTGTGTATTTTAGCCTTGAGCACTGCTCATTGCTCTTTCTACTCTCTCAAACACAGTTTTATTTATGAGCCACTTTGAGTTGTATATTATATATAAAATGTGCTTTACAGAGTTTAAATTAACTGACAAAACATATCTATATATTCATCTTATATTAATCTCTTACTATAAACTCCTCACTTTGTGACCTTGGCTGTGAGAAAGGTGCTGTAAATAAAACGAATTCTTATGATCATAAAACCAAAGTCCAAAAATACTGTGTGTATATATATATATATATATATATATATATATATATAAAACTCCCAGAATGGTGCAGATAGTGAATATAGTGAGAAGGTCAGCTGAGGACTGAGACTTTTTGCACAGTCACGTATTATTTGTGGTCACGTGACTGACTGAGGAAAGGGCGTGGCTGACATTCAGGTGTGATGTCATTTCTTCTGAGCCAGTGCATCACACCTAGTGTGTGTGTGAAATACTACATTTGCTCTCCACAGAACCTCAGGTGAACCGCAGTGTTCCTGGATCAGCTTTAACGCATCCGCTGAGCCATGGAGAGAACATCAGACAGGAGGAAACAGATCTCAGATCAGCTCTTCATTCTTTCTGAAGAATTCTTTGTGAAAGAGGATTGAGTAAAGAGTTACATCACTCAGGAACGCAGTGACTCCATGATCTGAGCTCAATAAGTCTGCTCTGTGGGTTTGTGCAAAAACCGCAGTCTGCTTGTCATGTCCTTAACAGACGCTTTAATAAAGAATCCTCAGTTCAGAGTGAAACACAACGTTCTCTCTCTCTCTCTCTCTCTCACACACACACACACACACACACACACACACACACACACACCCCTGTGTGGATGTCTGGGTTTAAAGTCTACACAACAGTCTATTCTTGATTGACTCACTTAATAAATAAATAAATTAATATATAGCACCTTTCATACATTTAAAATTCAAAGTGCTTTACAGCATGAAGTAAAAAAATATTTAACATTTATATTTTTATTTCATTATTGTACTTGTTTGCTTTTTTTACAAATTACTTTTATCATAGTTAAACTTCTTATTCTATATTTGTGTCCTTTATCTCCTTACACTCATTCTGTGTATTTACATTTTCATTTCATCTTTTATTTTATCCCTTATACATTCTATTACATTATTTATCATTAAATCTTAAGCTACCACATGTTAGGAAAATGTTCTATATACAAGTTAGAATTATATTAACTCAAAGAAAACCTCTCTTCTCTCATCACACAACCTGTAACTCATTTCAAAACACTGCTGAGTATAAAGACTATCATCACTTCTTCGTAAGGTTAAGTATTTTTAGCTATTTAAATGGGTTTGACTTTGTAATAGAGACCCAGTAACACCATTAAAACCAGTACAATCACTCAGTTATTACACCAATAGCCTGCGTGAGAATTTAATTCCCTCCGTTATCCCTTTATCATCTTACAAATGAATGTTTCAGTAGATTTTACTTTACATTAGAACCCTACAGGAGTCCAAACTCGAGCCGTATCCCAATCCTGAGACCGGTGCCATCTCTGATCCTGCGTCATTCAGCCCCAAGAACCCAAAAATCATCGAAGTCACCATCTTTAAATGCCAAGAAGTACTAATTCTTAAAATGCACTCCAGAATTAAGGAATGAGGAGAGAGGAGAACTCTAGATCAAGAAAAAAAAAAATGATGAAAATTGTAGAACTTGAGGCATAAATTTGTATAAAGAATTTAATACATGTGGTAGAACAAGACGCATTTATTTAATATAATATTTTCTCAAATCTTGGTGACTTTCTGACCAGCAAAATGTTCAAACTTACAATTATGTTGTCATTCTGTTTAGAAACCGTGACTAATGAAATTCTTTCCCATGTTTTTTATCTTTAAAGTGGTGCCATTACTTTAGGTCAGTGGAGTCATAAGAACAGGCTGTTATACCTTTGACAAATTCCCTTTTACTCTAAAAACTAATTAAAGCTTCACCATGTCGACCATCTCGGGTAAGATGCGTATGAAAGGAACAATAGATGCACCTACGTTTACACACACATCGATATTCCGTTTAAGGTCCGTATTCAGATTGCAGCCGTATTCCGAATATGATGTTTATATGCGTCCAGGAATCAGAATATTCCCGTGTACATGGTTTGGTTGTTGTAAGTTTGCCTGAGTTGCCATTCCTAAATAGCTAGCCTACAGCTAAGCATCTGTTAGCACCCACAGTTCCTTATAGACTGAGCTGCACATCTATCTCCTTCCAATGGATTTTCTGAATCAGGCATCTACATGCAACAAATTCCAGGGATGGGAATCAGAATTTGGGGAATAGGAATATCACCTTAATCTGAATCAGGTAATCGGATTGCGGTGTTTACGTGCATGACTCAGTACTAATTAAAATTATCACCAAATTATGATTAATATCAGAATATTGATGTGTGTGTAAACGTAGCCATTAACGGCTCCACAATAGTGACGAGTTAAAGTACAGAATTAATGAAGTACCTTTATTCTGGAGGGTGTTAAAAATACCTACATACAGGTTAAGGAATGGGTTTGTTGCCTTACGCTGAGAACGACTCATATACTCATTTGAAACTAGAATGTTTTGTATAGTGTGTGTATATAAGTGTGTGAGGTACGTGTCGAATAGCGTGTTGAGTGAGTGAGTGAGTGAGGACGTATCGTCGTGTCCTCTGAGCTAAGAAGAAAACAAAGAATGCAAATAAAGCAACAAGTTCCTCCTCATAACCTTTTTAAAAAGCTAAGAACCTTTAAACTTCACAAAGAACCACCAAAGAACTATTTTCCTAACAGTGTAGAAGACGAGTATGTTTTAACAAGTTTATAAATATTCATATTAAACAAGACATGTACGTGTCTTAAGTATTTAAATAAGTGTTCACAAATTAGGAAGTTGTTCAGAGGATGTTGTTGCTTTATGAGTGTTGCTTATTATAAGTTTATTCAAAGTTCACATTATGGGTAATAAACAGAAATCTGAATACATGAAGCACAAACACATGCTCGAGTCCTATTTCCTTCCTTAATGGTCTGGAAAAAAAAAAGATTTTAAAAATAATTAAAAAAAAAAAAAAAATCAATAAACACACACATGAGCATCTGGTCCATTGGAAACTTTTTATTGGTTGGTGCTTTTACATGTTTAGAAAAAGAACCCTAGGATTTTGCCTCCTGTGTGTTTTCGTCTGGCCTCTTCATGGTCCATGATGCCAGCCGAGGTCGTCAAAACGATGAACCTGCAGAAAGAAAGAATAAATAAGTGAAGAAAAAATTAAAGCTGTACCATTTTAGAGCTTTTACACATGCTTAAAAAGGAAACTAATAGAAAGCAAAACATTTTCTCCATTAAAAGCAAAAAAAAAACAGCCCTACTGAAAACTAGTGAAATGAGAGAGAGAGAGAGAGAGAGGTAAAGTTCCAGGAAAGCGAGCGAGCGCGAGCCGCTGCTGCTTTTAACTCCGCACCGAGAGTCGTTAAAAATCAAAGCAAGCGATTTTAGCGGCCAATGAAAAGCACTTAACAGAAAATGAAGAAATAAACTGCTGTAAATCAGCACCAATTGAATCAATAACCCTGAAAGTAGACGGGAGAAGGAAAATGCAGCGAGACGTAATGGCGAATGTGCTCGGAATATTAAATCAGCCGCACAGATATTCGATTAGTTTCTACGGCGGCAGTTTAAGAGAAAAGGAAATAAATTCACATTTAAATTCAGGACACTGCAGTAAAATGCGTCTGATCAGACGGCCGTGTTCAAATATTTAAAAAACATTAATAATAAAAATCCAGTCCTGACTGCTTCTGGGTGAAAAACAACAAACACTACACACACATCACGGGTTTAATGCTAACATTCAACTGAACACCTTTTTGTTCGCGCCGAGGAAAAGCTATAAATAAAGCTGGACAAGGCCACGCCCATCACTTCCACAGTTTGTGTTTCTGTGAGTGCATTCTGTAAGAAATCCGACCCGGGAATCCGCTTTGTCGCTTGACAAATCCCAAATACAACGACAAAATCCAGATTTAATCCTAATCCCAAACGAGCACCTGAGACCCGGATTCATTTAACCGGATTGAGAGAGAGATCTGCTCGCCCTGGTTTTACCTCTGAGACTCGAAACCACGAGTGAGTCATGCAGAAAGTACAGAAGCCTGGAGAGGACATGATGTTGTGCCTTTATGTTAGCGGAGGTCGATGTGTCAAAAAAATTCACATCACGAAAGCATCTCTACGATACATGATATGTATTACGATATCGGTTTGTTAATCTCGCACCCGTACAGTAGTGCTGCGTTGAGAAAAAAAAAAAAAAAATTCGATGAGGCTTTAATACCTACAGAGAATTTATTTTATATGTAAAATATGAAAAACAGTTACATGATAATTTTTTAAAACCAGTTTTACAGATTAAGTAGTAGACCACATCAGCCATTTCCTATATTTCTTAAAAGAAAACATTTTTAAAGACATCACATCATCTCATAAAAGCACTGACAATTTATAATATCAATATTATCATTTATCGCCCTGCTTTACAGTAAGATGTCCACGTTTTGTGTTTATTCCTTAAAAAAAATCGTGATCGTAATGGTAGATGGTTGCTGTGGTGCAAGAGGAATAAAGCGCTCAGGGACGTGCTGTTCTAGGAAACGAATCAACTTCAGGAAGGTGCCAGTGCTTCATCACACCACCGTGTTGATTATTTACTATAAAAACTGTTTATTTTAGGTAACGAACATTCAGTATCCAGATGTTATCTGGGTAACATGGCAAGACACGAGGAAAATTTGATACAGACAAATTAATTACATCCGACTATTAAACCGAACAAGCGAGAAACACCTCAATCTTATCGCTGTAGATCAGATACGCAATTCTCCAGCTGCACATGAACGTCCTTTAAAGCAGGATTGAGCGATATGACCAAAAATATCACATCACGATACTCAAAAGCATGATGTGAAGGTTTGCTCGCAAACGTATAGCGGATACAGTAGTGCTGCATTAACTTTAATAATTTAACAGTTTATTTTTATACTGAATGTTTAAAAATAATAAATTTTACCATTCACAAAAAACCCCAATCACATCAGCTGCTTATAGTCTGTAATTGTTTTTATTTAATAAAAGGAAATGATATCCATGACATCTTAGAAAAGCTTATTGTGACAATTCAATCGAAGTCTGACGCCATTTTGATTAATCCTCAGACATGATTCGACTCAGATCTGTATCCCTGAGTGAATTTTCAGAGAAACAGGAACTCTCAGATACCGAAACACATCATTATGAGAGCGAGCTGATATTTACAGCCCTCTGCTGCCTGTAAGGCAAACCGCAACAAACACACACACGATATCGTCCAAGCTCCTAGCTGAAGCTAATTCCTGGGACGGAAAAAAAGCAAACAATATAAAAAGATAAAGCCAGTCAAATCCACTGCACGGTGATTCTGCTTTTCTACTCTATGAAGTTCATAACTTCATAACACAGCTATGAAGATGCCTAGCTACTCGCTGTTGCTATGGTAACGATAGTGGTTTGCACTACAAGCAATTCAGGGATATTTCAGACTGTTACACAATCAAATTCTTCTTATTCCACGTCCGATATTCCGATTCAGCAGATGGAGATCAGATATCGGATCGGAGCAGTGTTTAACTCGGAGCACATCCACGTTACGTCGCGTTTAAATTCACCACAGCGGGACGCAAAAGATTCGTCATTAATCTGCCTACGAGGTAAAAAGGTATGAGACAGTAACGCCACCTCGCTGCAGTACGTACAGCAGTTCAGCGCAAAAACCTGGAACAAGGGACGATTTTAAAGCCTTTTTTTTTTTGCGCTTAAAGCTTCTCCAAATTTTCTCTGTCTCTGGGTCAAATTTCTACCAAGAAAACATCACATCACTTCCGACAAGCTGTGTGCGTGAAATTAAACGAGTTTAGTCTCGTCTAAAGTTTTAGGACAAATCTGTTGCTTCTCACAACAAGCAGGTGTTTAAAATTCACTCTCAGCTCGTGTTGTTTCTCCCCTTTTCTTCTTTAGATTCACTGAGTTTCAGGTATGTGACAATTTGCATCAAAAACTGACTAACAAGATTAAGGTTAATATAATTTTATTTTTTTTTATACAGGTGCATTTTACAGCAAACTAAATAATAGGAAAAAAACAAACAAAAAACAACCCCAGATCTGTAATCTAATCCAGGATCGAGCAACATCGCGTTCAAGATGAAGTTTGATGTTAAATTTTGCAGATTTACATTTTTCTGGATCGATAAAAGACCAAGTTGTGTCCAAAACACACACACACACACACACGAGCAGGTAACACACTCACCCGAACTGTCTGGATGGAAGGAGATTGTTCTGCCACTTCTCCAAATCCTTCAGCTGCACGTCAAACCTGGGGCTGATCACGCCGCACTGACCGTAAACACAACACAAGCGTCAGGTACAACAGGAAAAACTGAACAAACTTCACACACAGATGCGTCTCGGCTACGTTTGGGGAAAAAGAAAAAAAAGAAATAAACCCTCACCTTGTTAAGCCTGCCTGTGAGGTTCACAACGATTTTGCCGGCTCTGTGATCATCGATGATCTCAAATTCGCCAATGTAACCTGGACAAACAGAGAGAGAGAGAGAGAGAGAGAGAGAGAGAGAGAGAGAGAGAGAGAGAGAGATGAAAAGAATAAATTGGTGTTTCTCAGCCTTTTAAATCCTTCACCTGGACCACTAGAACAGCTAAAGGAGAGTCTTGTGGGCTGTAAAGCATCACTTTAGCCTTATTCATGCAGGATTAAATGTACACACAGTTCTGGGGTCATTTCCTGTCTAACAGGAGATTTAATTTCGTCCGGATCGGCCACGTCCGTGTTTCTCTCCATCCTCCTCTGAGAAAACGACAGATCTTCTGTTTTTCACTCATCTGATCATTTAAGTCTCACCCGGATACACGTCCGATTTTCTACGCAGAGGCCTGACTGCTGCTACTTTCTCTATTTATTCTCGTAGCGTGTGCATCACTGACGCTTCTCCAGATATTAAACACTTCCCGAGTCTTGAAACGACAAACGCATGCTTCTCTTATACTTTGATACGTTTATTGTATTTTAAAAATGTTCCTAGAACCTGGAATCGCTCCAGACTGAAATAAAAACCAGCGTCTCGTCTCCATGTTGTGAACGGAGCCTGATCATGTGACCACATGACGCAAGCATCCGGGTTTGTAGAAAAGAACAACAACCTGTCGGAACCTCGCTCCTCCTTCCTGTGCTCATCTTATCGCTGCTCGGATGCAAGAATTTTATCAGCGAGGAAACTGTAAACGAGTTTATTACAGACATCCCTCTGATAAACTAATCCCATCCGAATACGCGTTAATCCTCACGGTCGTTATTCACGTCAGGTTTTTGACGTTATTCGCATTAAGAGGCGTCCAGAAGCGAGCCGGTCCACATCGTCTAGCTTTAATGGTGCTTTCGTTCTCCATCTAACGCAGCCATTATGTATTCTGATCCATATCTATACACACTGTACATACACAGATGAGAAACTAATCAGTTAAGAGCCAAAATGGTGACCATTTTGTACATTTGAGCGTAAACTGACTAGAGACGACGATCTCATCGTAAGATTTCAACACACTTGAACAAACCTTCGTAAACATAAAACTATAAAAGGAGAGACGCTGTTCCTCAGCGCTGTTCGAAACATCTGTAGAAAACGTCACAAAAGCACCACAAGCAAAGACAGTTTACGTTTGATATAATAATAAAGTTCCCACAGCAATTTCCATGAAGGGTGCCAATAATTTTGATGTTAACAGCAGATAGATATTTTAATCGTTTGTTCTAGTTTTTACTGAAACCTCAGGTGGTTTGAAATTGTTAGATGGTTAAACAGTTAAAGGAGGTGAGGTGTGCGGATGCGGATGTTCGCTCACCGTGCTTCATCATGACGGTGAGGAAGCGCACTATGACCTTGGAGCAGGGCCTGATGAGAACCTGGCGCTTGCCACGTTTCTCCGCGTTGTTGATGCATTTCAGCGCATCGGCGAGGACGTTCATGCGCACCATGATGCCTGCAAAACACCACACACACACACACACACACACACACACACACACACATACACAAAGTGTTAAGTATCTTAAATCTTTGGGGATGCTGTGGATTTTTTTTTTTTTAATTATTATTCATGTTTTAAAAAAAATAATCAGTACAAAATCAGCACAGCTTTTCTTGGGACATCTCCAGCAAAACATCAGCTGCACAAGTCAGACGTTTTACACACATCAACTTTAACGACAGGTGCCAATAATTCTGGAGAACCATCACTTTCTCTAAAGAGCCCCACTGCAACTCTGTGTTCTCTAAAGAACCCTGGAACACACATACCTTCTCTAAAGCACCCAGGAGCACCCATACCTTCTCTGAAGAACCTCTATCTTCTCTAAAGCACCCAGGAGCACCCATACCTTCTCTGAAGAACCTCTATCTTCTCTAAAGCACCCAGGAGCACCCATACCTTCTCTGAAGAACCTCTACCTTCTCTAAAGCACCCTGGAGCACCCATACCTTCTCTAAAAGAACCTCTACATTCTCTGAAGCACCCATACCTTCTCTGAAGCACCCTGGAGCACCCATACCTTCTCTAAAGAACCTCTAGATTCTCCAAAAAACCCTCAGAGCAACCCTGCGTTCTCCAAAAAACCATGGAGCACCCACACTTTCTCTTAAGAACCCAAGAATACATCTGTCTCTAAAGGTCCTAGTGTTCTCACTGCTCCATCACAGCAAATAGAGAAAGAAACAGCAGCTTAATTACCTTATATTGAGTCACGTGACTTTATTAAGTTATAAATATTCATGACAGGAGTAAAATCCAGCTCGGTGATTGGCTGACATCGGATTCACACGGCTGCAACAACATAACACTTTTAACGCCACTTTTATGGCTCAGGAAGACATTTTGGTCTTATTAGCTCCAAGAAAGAGACATCTTGTTTAGATTTTATCAGGCCAGAACACGCTGTTGATAAAAACCCCGCTTTTGCTAACAAGCTAAGTCCATTAAGGTTAGCTCTCAAGCTAGCTAGCGACTTCTAAACAGACTCGGTTCATCCACATAAAATATAAATACCACTAAAAAGAGTTTAATCTCTCCGCAGTGATAAATATCACACTTTCTGCTGATACACCATCACTGCCGGAGAACAGCACTGAGAATTTCGCTTCACTATCCAGCAGTGTGAAGGACCTGAGAATTATCGGGCAAAATACTGACTTATAAGGACACTTTAAACCAAAATAATCACAAATCCAGACTCTAATGTTGTTTATAAAGGAAATCCAGTGATTAAATACATGGAACAACCAAAGATGACTTTGATATAAAAGGGATTTTATGATGAACGTATGAAGCTTCTGCCTTACCGGTTCTGCAATATGGCGGAAAGAGGGAGGAAGGAGGAGCGCGAGGTGCTTAGGGGGAAAAACAACTCTCGCGAGAATTCGTGAGTTTCGTAGAGGAAGACAGTGGTACATATACAACAAGCGAGCGCCATCTAGAGGACTGGAATGTAATTAAAAAAAAAATTTATTCGATAATGGTGCAACAAAAAGGTACAATAATATTCAGTATTACACGTTACATGGCAAACACATGCATATACATATTTTATTTTAATTTTTATATGTTATTTCGTTTTATTTTAAATCACCGGGTCTATAAAATAAAAGTAAAGTGGAAGTTAACAAGATCGATGAATGATTGCTGCTTGTTTTCACTTCAAAAATATTCGTTGGTAAAATAGTTCAATATCACATAAATCTAAAAATAAATGAAAGTGTAAATATTATTTCACAGTTTTAAAAATCTACGTAATCTGACGTTTTGTCCTAGCTAGGATAGGCTGCGAATTGCGCATGCGCGAAATTTCCCCGGAAATGAGGCGCATGCGCAGTGCGTCATCCTGCGGTGTGGATGACGTAGGTGGTGTAGCGACGCAGCAGCGATGTTTACATCTCAGGCTTCTTCTTTCCAAGAGTCTCTCGACGTAGAAGATAGAGATGCAGACTTCGATAGCGAAGACCTGGCCGCATATGGACAGAAAATACAGCAAATTAACTGCTATTATTCTATATATTATTATCAGAGCGCGAGGTGAGACAGTTTGCTAATCCACTGTGTGTGTATGAGGAATGCTCTCTCATTCGCGCATGCGCATTTGTAATCATGAGCAAATGAATGTGCATTACATGTCATCATGTTTGTTCTGCAAGATCTGATGGAAAATACTCCTGTTTTATTCCATAATACTGTTGCACTTCATTTGTTTGTGCTTTGTTAGGAAACACCACCTCGAAATCTGTCTATCTATCTATCTATCTATCTATCTATCTATTTGTCTGTGTCTATCTATCTGTCTATCTATCTATCTATCTATCTATTTGTCTGTCCATTTGTCTGTCTATCTATTTGTCTGTCTGTGTATTTGTGTATCTGTCTGTCTGTCTATCTATCTATCTATTTGTCTGTGTCTATCTATCTATCTATCTATCTATCTATCTATTTGTCTGTCCATTTGTCTGTCTATCTATTTGTCTGTCTATGTGTGTATGTATGTATCTATCTATCTCTGTCTGTCTGTCTGTCTATCTATCTATCTATCTATCTATCTATCTATCTATCTATTTGTCTGTCTGTGTATTTGTGTATCTGTCTGTCTACCTACCTATCTATCTATCTCTCTGTCTCTTTATCTATCTATGTCTCTCTCTCTCTATCTATCTGTCTGTCCGTCTATGATATGATTGTATTTCTCACATATCTATGTGGCTGAACTGTTTTCCCCCAGATCTCAGAATGACAGAAATGCTGTCAGAAATATGAAATAAGTGATGTTTTTAGGTTGCCAGATCTTCCTCATACTAACCCGTGCATTTACAGTATTATTGTGCATTAATTTTTTATTATATTAATACATTAATTTCTATATTCCTAACTATCCAGATGTGAATCTTCGGAGGAGAGTGTATCCTGGAGCCAGAGGAGAGCCGACTCCACTACGAGCCAGGAGGACTTTAGGTAGACGCTGTGTGTCGCTTTATCCTCGTCTCGGACTCTCCATCAGTCTGACCTCTTTCTGTGATCTACTTCTGTTTCTGTGTGAAATTCTGTTCATTCATCCATTTTCTCCTCAGCTGAGTGCAAAAGTTTGCAGACCCTTAATGCAAAATAAAGAAAAGTATTTAGTAACAACAAAACATTTAGTGTTAAATGTTCCTTCATGGTCACAAGTAAGAAAAATAGTGGGGAAGAAAATGAAAAATGATATCCACTCTTAGTCTTTATGGCTGTCTTCAACCTCTTTTGCATCCTCTGAAGAACTTTTAGTTAATCAAATTATGCTGAATGTTCATATTTTATATCTATAATTTGGTAGGTAAATTGTGGAGAAACAGGCACATGTCCCCATTTCAAAACCCGGGGGGCACAAACATTTGCACTCAATTCTGTTTATTCATCTAACTCTCTATTTGGGCTGCACAACATATCAGTTGTTAATCATTAATCATAGTGTGCTGTGAAGATGGAGGTTAATTTCATGGTGGAGACTCCGGTCGCTCTGCAGGACACTCGTCCTGGTCTCGTCTCTGTTCCTCTGTTCCTCCTCCTCCTACAGATGACATGGTCCAGATCCATTACAGCTTCTCTCACTCTTCTGTCCTTCATTTCCAGCTTCACTGTCAGTCCTTCTTTCCTTCTGCTCTCCATGATAACCAAACTTCCCACCTCTTGTCTGTTGTAGTCTAACCCTATTGGACAGCAGCCTGCCATCGGAGGCGGAGCCTGAGCTGCGAAGCTACATTTCACGCAGGCTGAGTAAAGGAGCCTTGCTTGGTGGCATGGGCAACATCGCTACGGTGGAGCTGAGGTAAAACACACACACAGGTGTTTATCTGTAACCTGGGATACTTACTACACTCCAGACTGAGAGGCCACGCCCCCTCACAGAGACTGACACAGAGACCACGCCCCCTCACAGAGACTGACAGAGTCCACGCTCCTTCACGGAGACTGGCACAGAGGCCACGCCCCCTTCACAGAGACTGGCACATAGGCCACGCCCCTTTCACAGAGACTGGCACAGAGGTCACGCCCCCTTCACAGAGACTGACACAGAGGCCATGCCCCCTTCACAGAGACTGACACAGAGGCCACGCCCCCTTCACAGAGACTGGCACAGAGGTCACGCCCCCTTCACAGAGACTGGCACAGAGGCCATGCCCCCTTCACAGAGACTGACACAGAGGCCACGCCCCCCTCACGGAGACTGACACAGACGAGACGCCCCCTTCACAGGAGACTGACGCAGAGGCCACGTCCCCTTCACAGAGACTGACAAAAAGGCCACGCCTCCTACGCAGAGACTGACGCAGAGGCCACTCCTCCTTCACGGACACTGACTGTAAAGTACCTCAGGACACAAACGTAATTACAGTTCTAAATAAACGCTATTGTAACCATAGCAACAAGCATTTAACGGTTTGTGGTAGTCCGATATTTACACAGTTTATACAGAAAGAGCGAAAAAAAAAAAGACATGGATTTACAGCAGTGAATTGTATTCTACAGTGCATGGAAATGAAAATGCTGTAACCATAGCAACCATTACAGATATATTGAGACAGCAGAATTATAAAGCAATCCAAATAAAATAGTTTGGGTATAAGTTACTAAAGTGTTCAAAGTCTCTGGTTTTTTTTTTCCAGCTTTGATCGTCTGAACCGTGTGTGTTTTGCAGCCTTCCCGAGCAGGCAGTGGGGTGTTACTGCTGCTTCCTGGAGCAGGAGAAATCTCCGGAACAGCCCGAGGCGAACGGAAACGGCTGGGTGGTTTGTCTCCTCGGAGGCTCAGAGAAAGGCCTCAACTTATATCCTTAATGCACACATGAACACGGACAAACCGCATCTAGCGATGCGTTCCTTATTATAATTTCATGCATGAGAAACTTCTTTAACCCGCTAACGTTCAGAATCGAGCTGGATAAGTACGTGCAGGGTCTCCAGAGCAGCCTGACGCCTGAAGTAAGATACACTTCTGTAAAGATGTAAAGGGATATTGCAGCATGTCAGTGTTTTAAGACTGTTTATTGTTTCTCCTTGTGTTAGATGCAGAATCTGGAGTCGGAGATCCGGCCCTATCTGAGCCGCTGGTACGAGGAGTCCGTCATGCACATCCACCGAGTGGTGCAGCTGATGCAGGCCAACATCACCTTCCTGCTTCATGCTGTAAGGAACGACTCCTGAAACGATGTGCAGTGCTTAAAACTCAACATCTGTGACTGCAGATGGAGAAATGACTGCGATACAGTAGAATTAAAAATAAGATGCATACATGAGATAAGAGAAGAAAAAATGTTGAGATGCCACGCCTCCTTCACTGAGACTGACAGATACACAAGCCACGCCTCCTTCACTGAGACTGACAGATGCAGAGGCCACGCCTCCTTCAATATGACTGACAGATGCACAGGCCACGCCTCCTTCACTGAGACTGACAGATACACAGGCCACGCCTCCTTCACTGAGACTGACAAGTACACAAGCCACACCTCCTTCACTGAGACTGACAGATACACAGGCCACGCCTCCTTAAATATGACTGACAAGTACACAGACCACGCCTCCTTCAATATGACTGACAGATGCACAAGCCACACCTCCTTCAGTGAGACTGACAGATGCACAGGCCACGCCTCCTTCACTGAGACTGACAGATACACAGGCCACGCCTCCTTCACTGAGACTGACAGATACAGGGGCGTGTACTGGTTTAACAGCTCTGTAATTTCGCTGATTTCTGCAGGCTTTGAGTCACACGCACGTGGAGGTGACCGGAGCAGACGAGAGGACCAAGACGGACGTGGCGAGGTGCGTTTATTCCTAAATACACCCAAACCCTGGTATTAAACGTTCCAACATTCAGATTCCTTCTGTTTTCTCATGTCCCATTATCTAACCTGCAAAAACATACAGTCACGATTAAGTAAATGCTAGTTAGACTTCCTCTAGGTGGCGCTAGTGAACCTGTATCACTCCTTTATTTGCTTCATTGTGTTCACATTTTCAGCTCTCATTTCAATCCTTTGAAAAGCCATGGAAAAGAAAATGAATAATAATAATAATAATAATAATAATAATAGTAATAATAATAGTAAATAGGCTTGAAAACAAATGATAAGTTTTCTAGTTGAAAATAATGAGAAATAGATTCCTCCTCCTTTTCCCAGCATTCTCTGTAACTCCAGGTAGCACGGTTGTGTGTGTGTGTGTGTGTGTGTTTATGTTGTACAGATATTTGGTCCATCATGGAGTGTGACGTACGGAGGTGTTTTTATTGCTCTCTCTCAGGTTCATTAAAGCGGCGAGTCTTCAGGGTCTGGTGCAGGAGGAACCGAACACGACGTCGCTGTGTAAAGCCATTTCTGAGGCCTCGCACTCGGACCTGCTGATCGACTGCTCCAGCGGAGAGACGACGTTCACCAACACAGGTCTGCATTCCGAATCAGAAAAGGAACGATAAGGTCTATAAAGAAGTGACGTAAGATCTGAAACTGAATTTAATTTAGATAAAAACCGTCCTTGATATTGACACCGAAGTGCATCTCTGTTATTCTTATATATAACATTATTATTATTATATATAACTCTGTTAAAGCCTCTTAGGATTGTCATGTATGATCGAATTGCCATTTAACTTCTTATTTATTTCTTGTTTTTTTTTGATCTACAATCGAATCGAGAGCAAATTCTGCCTCATCCATGAAAGTTACTACTGAATATTTCCTTCAGTTCATTTAACCTTCACAATGTGACTCTCTCTGTTCTTACTATAAATGACATTTCTCTTTTCTCTGCCTTCCTAAATTTGTCATAAGGGTGCCTAAACTTTTGCACTTGATTACTCGGGTATTTAAGTCTGTTCTGATCAGTTTTAATCTCAGTAGTCAATGTGTAACGAGCGCAAAGTAAAAATTACATTATGCTGAATAATAAGTATAATTACAACATGTTTTATTAAAAATATTTCATCATGATAATGATGTTAAATGAGGTGAAGCACTTATATGATATAAAAATTCGGTATTTCAAGATTATAAGCAAAACTTTACACACAAAAAAATACAATATGTCATAATCTCTCTCCAAGTGTTTACCTGTGATTACACTTTCCCACCACTAGGGGCGTGTGTTAATATTAAATGTATATGTAGTGTGTTAGCAGTGTTATAGGTTTAAATGCACACACACTCAAGAAAACAAATGATAAGGCGTTTCATGTGTCAGAAAATACTCGCATGTTGATGCTTTACGCGTGACGCTGCATGCACGTATGAACCGTTTCTAAATGTTTGTCCTGTTTTCAGTGACTAACCGGTTCTGTGACGAGTGGATCCAGGCGTTTGTGAACGCAGCTGAGCGTTTTAACCCGTTCCTCCTGCGCCAGATCCTGGAGAACTTCAAGCTAAAGGTGTGTGTGTGTGTGTGTCTGTGTGTATGTGTTTATACAGGTGAGAAAGAGGACACGGTGAAGAGCGATTATGTGTAATGATAAAAATGAACATTTATACAGTTTCCTCATTTCAGTATGAAGGGAAGTCCAATGTGTCACTCATTTTCAAATACACAAATACTCTTCAGGACACTGTTTAGCTTTGTGTTTATTTTTAAATGATAAATTTCATAAAAAAATAACAGAAATCTAAACAAAAAAGTCTTCAATTTAGCCTTAATTTATTAAGCCGGGATGAATTTAATACGCTGTGTGTAATATAGAAATTGAAGATAAATAGAAATTGATAAATATAGATAAATATAGAAATACAGTAATCATTGGGTTCTACCGTATTGTTATAATGTGGAATAAGAACATGCATGGGTACGTTCTGATGATCGGTTATATGATCTACCACAGGAATTTTGTTTATCATTGATGCTTCATAATATCGTCAGTGGAGGTCATGTGATCTCTGTATTTGTTTATTAGATTCATAAAAACCTGTTTTTGTGACTTTTTAGGGTTGTTATGGATGATACAAATACTATTTCACACCGTATTTATTTTATTTACTCGCTCTGTAGAATCAAATAGAGTGCAAAAGTTTGTATCCCCCATGGTTTCTGAATGAAGGACAGAAAATTCACCACTATTTAAAAATTAATCTACCAAAAACAAATGATATATTTAAAAATATATAATATCTTAAAAATATATATTATATATAAAATATATAACAGTTTACATTATATCCGTCTATATCTAGGATACGATGCAAAAATTTTGAGCATAAATAAATAAAATAAATATAGCTGCAAGCAACAATTATCGGGGTTCAAGCACTTTAGGGCCTTTAAGGACATGCGTAAAAAGATATTACTTAGTAGTGTGCAAGCCTATAAGCACCGAAATCAGAGAAAAAGCAAGATAATTTTAAGAAATTTATGATAATTAACCATTAAAAAACAGCATTTTTAAACATTTAACATGTTGTAGCACCATCTATTGTCTGATCTCCATTAAATTTTGCATATTTCTAAAGAATCATGTGCTGCATGTACTTACTGAATTTCATGCAGTGTTGAGTTTTCCTTTACACTTACACTAAGCCACACTTATTTTTGTAAATTATGAGAGTCCAGAGAACTGTACTACACTGTTTTTGTTGCGATGGAGTAAAAATGAACCGGCCTTTTTAAATTTGTCCTAAGGGTGCACAAACTTTTGCACTTATTTATTTGATTTGATCCGATTATAATATCAGTAGTCCAATGTGTAATGAGCACATGTATCGTCATAAAACATGTATTTAAAAATATATAATATGTTAAAAATATATAACAGTTTAGATTATATCCACACACATCTAAAATCAGAAGCAAAAATTTACGCTATTAAACAACATTAAATAAAATAAAAAATAATAAAAATGTTATAATCTCTCACAATAGGTTTAGATGTAAGGATACTTTTCCACCACTAGGGGCTGATATAATGTTTAATGTTGTTATATTAAATATTATTGGAGAATGTTATTAAAAAGCGATGGATCGTTTAACAGAGATCTAAAATATGATCTGATTTCTGAAATGAAATGTGCTTTAAAAATAAATGAATGAATTAAAAATAAATGATCTCTATTGGGTTGAGTTACACCATGTGACTTCTGCTGATCTAAACGTCAACACGGTTGTTGTGTTAACACAGTTCAGTTGTCATGTTCTTGTGTGTATGTGTGTGTGTGTTTAAAAAAAAACAGGCCATCCAGGACATGAACAACCTGAAGCGCTTTATCCGTCAGGCGGAAATGAGCCACTACGCTCTGTTCCGCTGCTGCCTCTTCCTGCAGAGCTGCGGGAACGGAGACGTGCTCCTGCAGAACGCTCGAGCCGAGCACAGCGGCCTTCCCGAAGCCTGCAGCATCATCCGCGTGCTGGAGGAGTTCCTGAGCGAGCAGACTGTGATCACGGCGCAGTGACACACCCCGACCTGCAGGGGGCGCTGACGATTTACTCCAGAGAAATGAGTAGAATCCAACATCCATGTGCATTCCACTTTCCTCTCAGTGTGTGATCAGGAATTAGTGCTGATGCTGACGGTGCAGTGAGGCGACGTGGCCTGCAGGGGGCAGCGCGGAAGTAAAATGTGTACATTCCTACGTTCCCTGTCGCTCTTAATACTTGACTGTGAATAGAAATTTTGCTCATGAGTTAATCCAGGGTGAGTGTCGCGCATCCAATCGAAGTAGTTTTCCTTTTTTTTAAAAAAAAAAATAAATTAAAAGCAAATGGAGTCATTTGTTGATTTGGTCTTGCATACACACCAATGTTTAATCATACACTCATATCTCTGATCATATCATCACTTTAATCTAACGCTAATAATGAAAACTGTAAAGCTTATTAGCATAATGTTCTCATCAGCATGCTCACTGATTAGCTAACATAAGTGGGCTGCTAACTGTCCATCATCGTGTGTGTGTGTGTGTGTGTGTGTTGTGACTGTTTTAATTGTGAATTTTGTGATCATCATCATCATCATCATCATCATTGCTGCACTGTATGATGAAATTAACCACAACAACACTACCAGGGAACTGAAGCAGGGACCTGACATGTTTTTTGCATTAAATAATTGATTTCATTGCACTGATTTGTTTTCTACTGTGTTTATTCTTCT
This sequence comes from Pangasianodon gigas, assembly GCA_022758105.1. Lineage (NCBI taxonomy): Eukaryota > Metazoa > Chordata > Actinopteri > Siluriformes > Pangasiidae > Pangasianodon > Pangasianodon gigas. Next base: position 25,181,812 of record CM040466.1, read on the forward strand.
TCTCTAATGAGACACAGTCTATCAGCGTGTGTCTTAGTGAACTTGAATGTGACTTACTGTGAATAAATACACGTGAAAATATTTTGTCAGAATGTGAAATGATTTTATACGTGTATATTTGGGTTGAAGGTGATAAATAATAATTTCAAAATGAAAAAAAGAAAAAAAGAAATCTGGGTTAATGTAATGGCTTTACGCTAGACGTTGCTTTGTTTCCTAAACAATTATATTAGCTTTGTAATAAAATAGTTAAATTGTATTTTTAAACAATTAAAATAGAAATTCAATCTCTTAAAAATTAATACAGGCCCACTACTGGAGCTGTGTACAAAAAAATGATCCAAAAAAATCACACGCAATATCCTGAAATTCGAAATTCAATTGAAGTTGATTAAACAGAATTACGTCCCATCATTGTTTCTAGCTTTACTTAAAAGAGTCTGTTTATACGTCTAAGAAAATTACAAATTACATAACATCCAAAATAAATAGCGAAATCGTAGGTTTTATACATCGTATGATTGTTCAGTGCTGAATATTGAAGCTAAAGTGTCTGCCTCATATGTATAATTTTTTTGGAATGGGATGAATTTTTGTTTTCTCTCTTAAATAGTTTTTTTTATTACAAAAATAAATACAAGTAAAATATTTTTTATTATAAAGATAACAATAACAAACCGAGTATAAAACCATAAAACCATTTAAGTCAACCCTGTTTATTATTATTATTATTATTATTATTATTATTGTTATTATTATTATTATTATGTTTTTTTTTAAAAATCCCTGTATTTGTGTATATATAAAACAACAGCACTTGCTCTGTTTGCCCAGTAGAGGGCAGTGTGCTACAACAAATCTATTCACTACCTGGTCTTCTATCTAAATAACGTTTTTATCAAAATACTAAAAGAGCAAGAAGAGCTGTCTCTGGTCAGTTGTGTATTTTTTTTGTTTACTTAGACACTAAATTGGACGGAATAATAATTTAAGTAAAACCTGATCCTCTTTAGAGATTGAGTTACTGTTGGTGTTGATTGATGGCATGAAATCAGGGCTTTTATACTTTCTTTTTTCATCTTTCCATCCTTTCCTCCTGAGCTTAGACGTCCAATCAGAGCTCGTTAATGAGATGCACCTGATGCCCAGACCAGGAGAAGGTGCTAAATGCAGAAACACTTCACTCCACAGCTTCAGAAATACTCACAGAGTTTTATTTACTGTGTGTTCTCCATGCAGATCAGGAGAAATGTTCCAGGAGAAATGTGTAGTGCTTCAGGGCTCATTTAAGAGCAGAGCAGAGCAGAGCAGATGTTGTGCTCAGTCAGGTGTTTGGGCTTTTCCTCGTTAGCAGAATGCAGCACCTGCCGCCCTGAACACAAGCGTCCACCATTAAAGCTGTTATTTTCCTGCTGAAATGATCTTCTGTTCTCCACATGGCTTCATTTTCAATAAGCTTCCATCATCAGGGACTGGTGAGACAGGTGAGTAATGGATGTGGAGTGTGTGAGAGTGTGTGTGTGTGTGTGTGTAGGGGACATTTAGCGGTTAAACAGTGACCCCGGCTCATAAATCTTTCTCCCAGAGACACTCGATCAGACTCACAGCTCTGGTGTTGGAGGACTTCGTCATCCTCACTGCAGTTCTGTCACCATCAGTCACCGGAGCTCGAGCAGGAACATGGAGGAGGTTCTCCATCGGGCTCAGAGAGAGAGACAGATCTGTCTTGCTCAAGGTTTGAGGGTGTGTGTGTAGACAATAACATGACCCTTTAATGTCCTTTAGGTTCTGGAAGAATTTACACAAAAGCTCAGGGCTGAGTTTTCCAAAAAGCATCCTAAAGTTCTTAACAGTGAGAGAGAGAGAGAGAGAGAGGGAGAGGGAGAGGGAGAGAGAGAGGGAGAGTTCAGTGTGATGCTCGCTTTACCATTCGGGAAACTCTGCCCAGAATGAAAAAATAAACCTGAGCTAAAAAATTCACACACACTTTTAAAACAAAATACAAGTGTAAAGTAGGTGGGCTGTGTTTGATATTTTTTTAAATATTAAAAAGTTGTAAACCACCTGAACAAAGAATCTGATACAGTATCTGATATTTGGATGAGAACCAGACTTGGATGCTAGGAAGGAAGATAATAGTTTTAAAATTACATATTCGTTCCATATTCATGACTCGACTTGTCATGTGAGTGGTTAAGGTTAGAGTGAGGGGCGGGGCTAATGCTTGTACGAATTCTCATTTGAGTTCTTAAAATAGCTGTACAAATATGAACAAATGAGAGATTTTTGTATATGGATATGAATAAATTTGAGGAAAAGGTACAAACATTAGGTCCGCCTCTAACCTCTAACCCTAACCTCAGTATTTATACAGTATACTACATCAGGGCTCTTCAGTCTTATCCACAAAGGGCCGTGTGGCTGCAGGGTTTCATTACACTTGATAGGTGATTGGAGACTAAGGTGAACTGATTAAACAAGTGAAATCAGTTGTTGGAATGAAAGCCTGCAGCCACACTGGCGTTTGTGGATAAGACTGAAGACCCCTGCGCTAAATGAGTCATGCTAATTGTTAGAAATTTGGAAGTGATGCTATATTCTCCCTCGCCTTTTTTCATCTCGCATGAATTTATTGTTGCATTTATCCAGTGTGAATACTGAGCTGTAAAGCTTGAATTAGCTTGTGTAGCACGCTATCTGAACACCAAATCATTTGCATTGTTAGCATCGAGTGTAAACAGAGCCTTCCTCTCCAGCTCGCTCACTTTCCGCATCCACACAAAGTTCATTTCTCATTATCAACAACCGCGTCTCCCAGATCAGCGCTGTGCATCTGTGGCATGCATCATCACTCCAAAGCTCCAGAGGCGCGAGCCGCCTAATTAAGCCACGGGCTCTGGGAAATTGCCAAATTTGCGGGGAGATGAATAACCCTGGTATGTCTCCCTTGCCAGCCAAATGAATTCTCCAGCGTGTCCCATTTCTCTTGGAGGGCCATCCGTCAGACGAGTCCCCTAATCGATTTATTCACAGACTCTACGTCTGCCACCATCTCACTGGCTTCGATGGAGGCTCATCCTCGGCCCATCTGATGCACCTCTGTAGTGCTCCCTGTGGTCTAGATCAAGGTCTCCAAAGCCATCATTTCCAGGAGATATGGTTATAAATCACTAGAGTAGGATGTCCAGCAAAGACGAACGACTGTCAGTAGGTTATGATTTGTATTTTTAAATCCAGCTTGCACTGATTTCTATTACAAAGTTTATTAGGAGAAGTTTGAAGTAGACACTTGGTGTGAAGGTGTTCATGTTCAAATAATACACCGTGACTACAAAATGACAGTCTGGAAAGATATAATGACAGTAAATGTGACGTGCATGAAGATGAGTCAGGACACAGGTGTGTAAAATCGCTGTGTGGTTCAATCGTAGTCCACGATGGGGTTCAAAAAACCGGCACAAAGCATCAATCTATAATCATAAACAAGAATACAAGCACGGGTCTAAACACAGACATGATACCAGACACACGGAAACAGGGAAGACAGGAAAGGCTCAGACTTCACCATGAGACAAAGGAACATGAAGGTGAATAAAGACCAACTAATCAAGGGATGAACTCAGAACAGGTGCACACATTAGGTAACAAACCAGGGACGAGACGGGGGCGGAGACACAGCCGGTGTAAACAAAAAGCACATGAACTAAAAACCAACAAACAAAAAAAGTGCTTTGAACTGTGTTGTAGCCTCAAAGTTCCAGAAACATTTCACACTACATGAAAAACATGTCGTAATTCAAGTCAAGTGGCTTTTTATTGTCATTTCAACCATATACAGCTAGTTAGTACACAGTGAAATGAAACAACGTTCCTCCAGGACCAAGGTGCTACATAAACCAACACAGAACTACAGGAGAATACATTTATTTACAAAAAGTGCACAGTGCAAACGTGTGCAGATGCCACAAGACAGTACAAAACTACCAAAACAGGACAATGGACTCAGTAAGTTACAGTGCAGCGCCGACTAGTACACAGTTCTGGTAGAAAGTGAATCAGATGACAGTAGTGCAAAAGAGTAACAATATAAGTTGCTGTAAATGTAAATATAAGGAGTAGCAGCCGAGTAGAGAGTATAAAGATTATATACAGTATATAATAAATATTTGTAGCGATGGAGTGATGTTCAGTTTGTGTGCTGCAACAAAACATGTTGCAACAAAACATGTATAAGACCCCGTCTAACATTTATAAAGTTACCAGAACATTTTTCTAACATTCTTCGCATAGCGTTGCTCATGCCACAAGGACGTTCTGTGTTAGCTGTCAAAGATCCACTAACGAAGCTGACTCACACAATAAAAACAGCATGTTTACGTAGCATAAAGTGTTCTATCCAATCTTCACCAAAAATTTAACCTCTATCTGTTAAAAGGCTGTGAAAACCTGCGCTTTTCTAACTCAATGTCTGACTGTCTGATGAGACGCGTTTAACTACATACATAAAATTTACATAAATGTGTTTGATTGGATCTGCTACAGAAGTCGAGCTGTTTCATTTTTAAAAAACTCTGATCCAATAACGGCCCTTTTTATCTGATCTGCTACACTATTTTTCAAGAACGTGATTTGATCGGATAAAGTACTTTTCTGGGTCTGCATCCGAACCTTGGTCCACCAGGTGACGCCCCCTGCCTTACAGGAAGTGCACTACAATGATAGCTGGCTAGCCTGGAATTGCTACCAGTTAGAAAAGGGCGACCAAAACAAAACAAAAAACAAACAAACAAAAAAACCAAAGAAGCACTTTTGTGTATCAGACACCATGGCATATTTAACTAATCTCCCAAAAATTCCAAAGGTTAAGATTAGAAATAGGCATGAATTTGACCATAATCCAACCATGTTTTCATCATTCGGTGCTTTACTGAAGCATTTTCATCCCATGTGCTGTTTTTTGCTAAGCGCTAATGTCAAATCCTTTTAAAGCTGTAATCACTAACAAGCCCTGGCTGATGGACGGCCACCGAACAGCAGACTCGACCCCCAGTGACATTGTGCCAGTCTGGACACGTCCTGTTCTGCCAACTGGTCCTGGGCTTTAATGGTCTTTTGATGGACTGACCCTCTGTCCCGGGGAACCTGCGGTGACGGCCGTATCAACATCTGCTGCCGGGATGTCGTCGTCCTTTTAACTGCCAGCACCGAGACCACGGGCAGCTCATCTGCAGAGTGTTTATGCACGCTTAGCTCGCTCTGACCGTCTGTGGCACTGAATGAAAAAAGGAGAATGTTCCTGTCCAGTTACAATGCCCTTCAGAATTATTGGCACCCTTCCTAAAAATCTAAAATAAGCCCTAATATTTTTATTCACGCTTCGTCTCCAGGAATTCTTTTGTTGCCTTTAACCGATATCATACCCTCTGCTCATTCACATTAACAACATATTTGGCAAACAAACGTGGACTTTGTGCAGGAAAAGCACTTGGACCCCTGATGCTTTGGAGCTGCTTTGTGGCTACACACCAGGGATGAATTCTGCCAACGTACTTCATCCCAAATCCTGGCTACCTCTGCCAGGAGGTTACGACTTGGCCACAGATAGAGCTTTCGACAAGATGATGAGCCAAACATGGTTCCAAATCCACACAGAATCAGTGTAGTGTGATGAACATCTCTTAAAACATATAGAGAAATGAATCTAAAGGAAAAAAAGGACAGAAATAGACTCACTGTCTGAGAGCTGAAGGATTTTGTCGTAGATAAATCGGTTTAACCAGGATGTGATTTTCTGATGTCACGTGACTACGAGTTATCTTCATTTGCCACGAAGGTGATTAGAGATTAATAAAGTGAGAAAAACTGTATATTTCACTTTCGCACAGGTGTAAATGATGGCACTACTCAGCAGCACTGAATCGAAATGATTTTATTTTCTTTTAGCCCGTAACACACAGAAGTGTCTGAAATGATAAAACGAACAGAACTTGGCCTTGAGAAAATAATCAGGAAAAAAAACAGTCTCGATCGTTTACAAAAGCCCGGAGTCTCCTGAGGTTAGTGATTGCTGTTTGTTTCTCTTTGTCTGTGTCTCTTTTCTATAGTGCCTTGATAAAGTCTATCACCCTGTTTGTGAGAGTAATATGGCCCAGTGCGATCCCAAATTACACATAAATGACACAGCAAATTGGAAAATTAGGAGGGGAGGGCAGGGTAATTTGCTGGCAAACAGGGTAAAACCAATTCATTAAGAGGCCTGAGGGGAAAAAGCGAGGAGCTGTTCATGAAGGAGGAAAAAAAAACCTCAAAGTCGGATTCTTTTGTCCTTCATCTTACCACAGGGACAAAGTACAAATTAACATCCGTACATCGGAGTTTTAGTGCTGGATTCTGGATTCTGATTGGTCAGAAGGTGTTGATTAATTTTCTATAACAGCAGCTCTGACAGTAGTGTAGCTGCAAATCACAGGTTTATATTAATGCACTCGTTCTGATGCGTTATCGTTTCTATAGTAACAGCTCATTCACAGGGACCTGATTGAAAAAAAAAGTGTGTATTCATTGATATGGTGAAGTTTTCTGTAAGGAGACGTTTATTTGACATTTATGGAAGGAGTCTCCAGTGTCAGTGCTTTTTTTTTTTAACAGGTAAAGGTGTAACTTTTAATTTTCAAACACAGATAGTGAAGTTTACACTTTGAATTTTCTCGGTATCGTGACAAGCTGTGATTTTTTTTTATCTTATATTTTATCTTATTAAAAAAACAGTAAGCCTACTTATTTATGAAAAAAATTAATATTTTTACGGAGCAGCTTAATAGGACCTCTAGATTCCTAAATAAACAAACCATAAAAATAAATATTTTTGAAATCGCATGATTAATTAGTATTTGCAATATATAATTTATGCACAAATAATGTTCCATAATTTTAAGAGATAAAGTCCATCATTTTTTAAGTCAATTTTTAAAAATAAATTTAATTACAGCAGCCATGTTTTTTGTCCCAGTTATTTATAGAGTTGTTTATTCTTATTTATTTTGGTCAGAAATTTGTTCCTACAACACCGACACTCAGAAAAGTCAATCAAAGGTCAAGTGCAGTACGTGTATTTATTCTAACAAACAATGCCCACGTCACCGGATTGCAGTAATCAGGCTGGGTTTGTTGTTGGACTCGGTAGGTGTTCAGGGATTAAACAAAAATCCCCTTACATGTGCGCTGGACGTCACGCAGCGGGGCGAAGAGTCAAGGGCCAAACAAAACCAACGGCTGATTTCACTAAGGACCTCGTCTTTAAATAAAGAAGGAAGCCTAATTAGAGAAATCACACAGAGTCTAGCAGCGATTTCTCATTCTCCTGATCTCCACGTCTCTCTTCTCTGCTTTATAGTTTTCTTAGTCACGTCTCTGGTGTTTTTAGGGGTTTGTGCAAATACAGTGTGCATGCTGATTCATAATCAATGATCCAGTGTCAATAATTTAATATGATTTTAGATGCTGATTTTAATAATAATAATTTAATAATAATGTTCATTGATGTAGCAATTCTATTTAACATGTTTAGAAGGTTAAAACATACTTATAAAACATATATATAAAATGTAATTATTAATACATTAATAATGAATCTATGAAAATTAATACATAAAAATGTTTGCTTTGTTAACTAGGAGGCCACGCCTCCTTCAACAAGACTGACAAAACAGTGCTATATAAATAAAGAGGCCACGCCTCCTTCACTGGGACTGATAGACACAGAGGCCACGCCCTCTTCACTGGGATTGACAGGTACAGACGTCACGCCTTAATCAATGTGAGTGTGGTACAAAGGCCACACCTCTTTTACTGATACTGCCACGCACAGTGGCCGTGCTTCCTTCACTAAGACTGACAGTCACAGAGGCCACGCCTCCTTTACTTGGCCTGAGTAACAAAGGCCACACCTCCTTTATTTGACCTGAGGCTCAGAGGCCACGCCCCTTTCACTGGGTGCAGAGGGTACACCTTATTCAAGGTGTAGTGACTGTGGTACAAAAGCCTCACCTCATTTACCGATACCGCCATGCGCATAGGCCACGCCTCCTTTGGGACTAACAAGCACATAAGCCACGCCTCTTTTTTTTTTTTTTTTTTGAAATCCAGTCTCATGTCACTGAATTGTCTCCTTTTTTGGCTCTGTGCTTGGACTGAATTCAGCTTTTCATGGAAGTTGCATAGAATAAAAATATTCATAAAAGTCATCATTTAAGGATATCTGCCTGCTTGATAAGAACACGATATAACAAAAACCCACCTGTTCTTTTGGTTCTGTGTCTCCGGTTCTTTGGCAGAAGTTTCACCAGCGTGACTTTGATTCTCCAGGTCTCTCAGGAGAACCAGCTCCACTCTCACGCCATCTGTCCGAGTGTTCCTGATCCTTCCAGTGAGGAAGAACGTCCAATCAATCGCTGCTCAAACGGTGGCCATGTTGGCCTCCAGCCATCGCCGCATATCCGCACTTACAACACACTCAGCACTTCAGCGGGATTAAATATCACGTTTGGAGAAATGGAGAAATGTCAGTGGGAAACTAGAGCAGGAAAAGTGTTTGCTTTGATACGGGAAAATGTCCAGATATATAACTGCAGCTTAATAAACTGTGTATGAGGTGTGACTCTGATAGTGTGTGCGCATTCATCAGGGTTCAGTGTAAGTCTTTGACTTATTTTTCACTACTTATTACGTGTCACTTCTTTTCCTTTGCCTCTATTATTATTAGATAAACAGTGAAACATGGAGGATGATCTCCTCTACCTCAGCTTCATTTCCTCTCACCCTGGCCTAGTTTTCTGTAAATCGCCGATGACTCTGCTGCTCTCTGCCACGCATGATCGCGAGCAGCAAAGCAATAAACGGCTTATTTACTCTTCTCCGAACCCAGACCAACCCAGATTTACCAGGGAGGCACTTTCATTCCCTTTTATTGCAAATACACATCGGCACGCTCGCAGTCGCTCTCGCTGTAAAATGAAACAGTCACGGAGAGAAATTACACCACGGTTCTGCAGGACTGCCAGTGACAAAGGCAATAACTGAACATGTTTACGCTGAGGAAGCTAGGCTAATTATACAGCTGAGAAAACTGTCACTGCCGAGCCATATGTGGTGTTGTGGAAAAAAATCCCGATAAAGGCGTGCAGTCACACGCAATATGGCTGTATACTGGATGTCGTCCATTTAGACGTACGTGCTCTCACCTTCGAAAGCCGTAAATTTGCTGTGAATTTGTCACATTAGTCTTTTTTCTCTAAAGGTAGTGCTTTCTGTAAGTAGCTCACACATTTTCCTTTTTTTTTAACATTTATTAATATTCTCCAATTAGACACCGGAGTTTCCAGTATTTTTTACACCCATGTTGATTTGTCGCTATTATATTTTTTCCCCTGATTGAATTGTAAAGGCTCAGTTCTGTAAGAAGTGACGGGGTGTTGTGATGAAGTGGAGTTACTGCTACCATCCCTGAGCGTTTTATTCCTCTTATACCCCAGTGATTTGCCAACAGTTTTTTAAAATTTAAAGAACTTTTTTAAAGAAGATTATTAAAGAATGACACCTCATACATTTTAGCTGTTGTTTATAGTTACATTTAATGTGAATGCAACAGGTTAGTTCCTGTTCTCACTTATGTTATAGCAGCTATAAACACTCGTTCCCTCACCAGCCTCTCTTTTTCTCTCTCTTAACACACAAAAAAATGCAGCTTGTTGTCGCTTGTTACCGAGAAACCGCAAAGAAGCGTAAACTCCTCCGTCCTGAGGATGTCGGAAAACTTTTGGAAAAGTTGCAGCTTTACCTCTGACTGTTACAAAGCGCTGACACTGGAGACTCCTTCCATCAATGTTAAATAAATTTACAATCTCCTTACAGAAAACTTCACCGTATCAATGATTTTTTAATCCGTTTATTATTAGTGGCGCGTCCGCTGTACACGTCCCTGTGTATGAGCTGTTGCTATAGAAACAATAACATATTAGAACAAGTGCATTAATATACACCTGCGATTTGTTATTTTCTATTTTAAATCAGAGATTTTTTATTTTTAAAATCATTTTTATACTTTTGTATAAAACTGATTTGGGGGTGGGGCTTAATAGGGGGCTCATTTGGTGATGTCACAAATACAAATTTGGCCCAATCGTGTTCAAGCTTCGATGATGGCCATGTGGTACCTGGAAAATGCAGTACTTCTCTGATTTCACTAACGCAGTAATGAACAGATGGTTGTTGTCATGGTAATAACGTTACATTCTGACACAGTTTTCAATTTGCATATCATGCATATTGGGATTTTTAAGGAGGGTAAAGTTTAAGGATGTTTCTTTGACGTGATTAGGTCATTCCAGATCATTTTCATGCGCTAAAATTACACATTTACCGATGTATCTCTGTGAGGATATTAATTTTAGACTTTTAAAATCGCAAGCTCTGCATTTAAAATAATGCTGTGTATTTAGATTTCCTTGAAAGCACCTCAATCAGACTAAAGACATGAACATGACCAGATCTGACACATTATAAATCTGAAGTAATGATGTGTAAAGTTCGCCGTCTTGACGTGGAGCGTATGGCGAGTGGAAGCGATGCAGGGTGACTTTACTGATCCTGGCACAGACGGCGTTCTTTCAGAAAGATAAATAAATTAGTAGACGCATATCCATAGGGCTCATGGCGGGATCTATTTTCCGCCTCAGCATGTGAGGTGTGATGGATGGAGTGGCTCTTTTGGCACACTCGACATGCCGCGGGGAAATTAGGAAATGGCGACAAGAAGGTCACAGTGAGCCGTGAGTGAAGGCCAAAAAGTGCAAACTACCCTAGCACATAGTATATAGTTTCATTCTTCAGTGTGTAATATCACCTGGATTGTACAGATTTGTACTGAAAAGCTGCTCCTGTAATCATAAAGACTGTCCTGTGCTCGTTCCAGGACACTTAAACACAATCTAACACACTCAGTACTGTTTATCTTTCCTCTTCTACACCTGTAAACGCTGATGATTTAGAATCTGGTGTCACTCAGAAGAGGATGGGCTCCATTTTGAATCTCTCAGGGGTTCTTCCTCATGTCGTCTCAGGGAGTTTTTCCTCACTGCTGTATCTCTAGTGTGTTCATTAAGGATATAAAAGTACTTTCACACCTGTAAGTCCGAATCAGGGTGAATTCATGTTCACTTGATTCATTTTCTGTTTGGATTGGTTTCACGCTGCACATAATTAAACAAAACAAAAAGCAAAAAATGTTTTCTGAGGTGTGTTTAAGTCTGAAAACATCTTCATGAAACTTCACTGGTCAGAAATACAACGATGGAAAAAGGTAAATAAAACTTTATCACATAAAGTAGTCACATCCAGTGTTTGTCAGTCCAAATCTCCACACACACTCAACACCTGGCATTGTTTGGCTCAAAAAAAAAAAAAATAAAAAAATCTACAAAAATGCTGCAACACAAAACACACGGCGATTTGATTTACTTCATGCAGCCGAGTTGATTCAGAGTTGAATCGCTTTCTCACTAGGTTTCACTTTGACGCGGCTCGAGACCAGCTCGCTCGGACACTCTCGGACCCGAGTGTGATTGCAGTGTTATGCTTAAAGAACCGCACAGAGAGGAGAACACACCAGGGTTCCTTTCAAACAGAGTAAACACTGCGTATGAGACAGAACTCTTTATCTACATCCGGCTTTCTCTGCCTCAAATGTATTTAGCTAGTTGAATTTGAGAGGTGTGTTTTTTGTTCTTGTATAAAAGCTGAAAGCATGAAAGCTGATTTCAGTTTTAGCTCCACTGAGAGCACATTTTTCACTCAGGACATGACAAATGACAGATGACAAAAGCGTGCCCTTCGAGTCGATGTCTCCCGGTCACATGGCGCGCCGCAGTGGTTTCAGACGTGCCCTTGATCTGAAGGGTAGAAGGTCCCCGAGGGATGTGTTGTATCTGTGAAAGATTTATCACCGTTTGGGGGTATTATGGAGGTTATCATGTGACCTGTCCCACACTCGTCCCTGGACTCAGAGATTTATGACAGATATGCCGGATTTCCCGCCACCACAATATCCACAACCATCTTCAAACACGGTGTCGGATCAATGAGATGATGACCGAGATTGAATATTGCAGGTTTTTGTCCATCGCTTCAGGCAACTGCACTTCATTTTACGGGTTGAGGAACATGAAGAACCAGGACAAACTGACATCATGTACGGGGAGTGGATACAATAATGGAAACCTCACGTGAAAAATTGGTTTGTCACATGGTCCAAGCCGTGGTGCAGTCTGAGGCGCCCTACTCCCTTCACCGTGAGAATGATAAAGGTTTCATTTGTAAAGGTTCCCTTTCTATACGTGTGAAAAACACACAAATTTGTACCCTTAAGGGGTCTTTGGTTGTTCCTCTGGAGGAACCCTTAAACCCTTAAGATACTGCTGTATTGCTAACTAGCTCACATCAGCGTCTTGCTTTTCACAGCCAAATTTTAATTGGATTAAAACATATTTATCAGTTTGACTAATAACATTGGTGTTAATGTGTTGTGAGTGACTGGGAATAAATGTGGGATTTAAAATCCAAAATTCTTAAATATTTGGTAAAGAATGACACATACAGCATGTATTTATATCTGATCCTGTGCCTCGGATTAGGAACTTGGTGACTCTTAAGTCTTAAAGCTTTAAACTGCAAATTCTGTTGTGGTTCTTAGTGTGTCGTTCTACACTTGTGTTTGTTAGAAGGCTTATTTTGGACTTTTCTATTCAGCCAGTGCCTCTAGGATTGAATAAAAAATGGTGCATGCAATACATTAGAAATATACCATTCCTTTAGGGAGAAAAAAATTCCACTGGTGTCAGCAAAAATAAATTGTCTGTTCCTTTGTCTCATTACCACCAACCGCTTCAGCTTCTCTCCAGCCAGATGTTCTGTACCTGCCTCACTTTGCTTTCATACCCATCACTGCCTCGTCCCGGTCTCCAGGCTCCGGTCAGTGGGACGCAGGGAGACTCTGCTGATGCTGTGTGATTTAGTTGGTAGATTGGTTCAGTTCTGAGGGTGAGGAACGTTTTAAACTTGCTGAGGAGACGAGAAACGGAGCTCCACTGGGTTCCGCTCTGCCTAAGTCAGGGAAAGTTCACAGGCTTGCAACATCTGCTTCTGAGAGTTCCAGCCTCGGCTGGTGTTCTATTAGAACCAGAACCATGAAAAATGAGTTGAAATCATAAGAGCTGTTGAAGTAGAAGAAGTCTGAAATGTTTATCGAAAAAATTTGCAAGCCTTCCCCTCCACCTTAACTGACTACTGAAAATAGACTCTTAGTAAATTTAGAAACCTTCTAGAAAGCATTCTTCGGTTGTCTCTCTGGGGGAACCCTTAAAGATTCTATATTTCCTGTCAGAAATTGTTCCAAGAAGAACCCTTAATTATCCAATGAACTCTTAAAGAACCCTTAAAGATTGTACCAAGTACAAAAAGTTTTGTACTGCACACTTACCCAGTTATTCCATGCACGCTTAAAAAAAAGGGCTCTTAATAGCTTCTAAAAAAAGGTTCTTCTTGCATCCCTGAGTTTCAAGCGTTCTTTGTAATAAGCTCCCAAATGGCAACTAAACTTTTTACAAGCCAGAAGCTTGTAATTACTGTAATTCCGCATCATAATATCCTGAGGCGGAGCTAATTTTCTGGCCTGTAAAGAGAAGCCTGCAACCTTCTGACCAATCAGCACTCAGAGTTCAGCAGGACTGTGGAATAAATGAATATATTAAATGCACTGATTGGGTCTTATGTAACATTTCAGTGCTCGTCCTGCAAACATGATGATATTGATTGTCCTCTTTGTTTTGTTTTGCTTTAAAATGCAAAAAAAGGAAATAATTTTAGCTGGGAACGACGTTAGAGTGCTTGTATAACAGGGATTTTTCTCAAGTGTGTGTGGGGGAGTGATATTAAATATTCACGAGATCTCTGCATGGGGTGAGAACGCAGCCTGTCTGTCCTCAGAACCGATACAGTGGAGATAATTAACCGTTTAAGATCGTCAGCACGGAGAGATGACGTGATGATTTGCCATTAAAGGCAGTTTGACACGGCAAGCTTGAAACTTTCGAACTTTAAATATACTTCAATACACTTTTCACTTCAGCGCACTTTTTTCTGTAATGGTTTTGTTTGCGTAAACCCGACTTCAGTTACAGGTCGGCTTTAGAGAAGAGACTCGGCGTACGTCGGGGAATTAAAGCTGTCGAGGTTGTAACTCACTGATGTGTCCTGTGTAAGTGAGTTTGACACGGTGTGGAATAAATGTGCTGACTTTTATCAGTCGAGATTCAGAGAAAGTGTTTCAGGGACTTTAGGGATAAAATCCTACTCTGAGTCCTGATCTGACATAAAATTTGTAGGAAGTTTAAAGAGATTGTGTTGGATTTACAGCAAATGATGTAAGAAAAATGACGAGTGCTACCGCTAACTTTAAACAATTATTCTGTGTCATATAAATGTTACTATTTAAGGCTTCTTTAATAGTGAAAATGCAGTAAAAAGTAAAAACATTTTCAGTATAGTCCGTTTATAATTCACTAATAATTATAAACTAATATTCCTCATGGAAACCACTATCTGATCACGTTTGTGTTACAATACACAGCTCTTACGCAAAATGCACAAAAGTCTTTGTTTCTTTTTTTCCTAGCGTGTACTCAAGCTAATCTGGTTAACATTAGCACGGCATTGCATTTAGGTAGCTTAGCTAATTTTTCTAAATCAGCGCGAGTCATTTTGTTACACATGCACACACATTTCTCTCTTTTTTTTTTGTGGTTCAGGGTGTGTTTTAGCTGTACTGTCTGGCAAAAAAATGACTACCATGAATGAATTAACTCAAGACAGTACTGATAATACTGATTAACTGCAGCGAGTCGAGAGCGTAGCAGGATGAAGGTGCGTAAACTCAGCGGAGGTTTTATTTGGCCAATTCCACAAATTGAAATCAGAATCTATAGCAAAGGTCAGAAAGTAGGCTGGCTTAATTTCGGGGAATCCATAATCATAAATGAAAAAAGGGAACTTGGGTCTAAAGCAGGAAGTACAACGTTACAGAGGGAACAAGAGAACAAGATTCAGACTTAGTGGTTCAAAAGCACAAAAACGTTTTGCCTCTAAAAAGGACACAGCAGGATATACACAGACAAAACGACTTGAGGAGTAACACAGTACAGGTGAACACAGTCAGGTAACAAATCGGCAGAGACGGCACCAGAACAGGAAACAAACCTTGAGCACATGGAGCTCCTCGTTCACACCACTGGTCATTTTATATTAAACAGCTTTATGTTCTGGTTTTCTTTTTAATAAGTCAGTTGTTTATATAATTGCAACAAAAACAACAAGCATGCGTTTTGAACAGGATGTTTTTCTTGTCCTCTGCTTTCTTTCTTTTTTTTGACTCTTCCCTCAGTCCTTTATCATCCTGTGTTCATTGTCCTTAATCCAGCCTCCAGTGACTCTTTTGTCATTTGTCACTGCTGTTGTCTAGTTTTTCATTGTCGTGTCTATCTCTGCCAGCCACTCCTCTCTATCTGTGTCACTCCATCCCTCTCTCTCTCTCTCTCTCTCTTTATGACCGCACATCCTCTTCCTCCCTCCCTTCCTCCATCCATCCCTGACTGATGACATGCAGTAAATGCTTACTCCAGCGTTTACTCTCTCCCTCTCTCCCGGACAGACCCCCCCCGCCCCCTTTCACTGCCCCCCCCCTCCCCAAGGTTAAACCAGCTCTTTTAAACGCTGGTTATCAATTAAATGTTGACTTGTTAACTGCAGGGCAGGCCCTGGAGTCAGTTATCCATCTGAGAAAGGCCCGGTTGGACGCGGTCCAGGGTCGTCAAGCTTCTTAAATCGATCTCCTCGAATCGATCCTGTGGCGACGCCTGCGGGCGGAGTTATAATGCACTCGTAATGACAACGGCTCAGGAATTGACAACGTATTAAGTGAACTACCTCAGATGTCCAGGGGGCGGAGTTAGACTTGATTAAACCCCTCCTACATTGTGCTTTCATCTGGGGAAAAAAGCCATCAATGTTGATTTACTCACTAAAGTCCCTTTTTTTTTACTTTGTAGTAAAAAAAAATTTACTAAAAATGGGGGATTTTAATCCCAGACCAATAAACACACAAGTTTATGGATCATGTTAGACTCTGCCCACTGGATTCTATTAAGGAGAAAAGGTTTAATAAATAAAGTATACTTCTTAAGCAAATCTTAGCTAACGTCTAGAATTTAATGCTAAGCAGTGTGTTTAGGGTTGGCCGTAAAATACCAGGAATCAGCCTCAGTCTTCTGAGATGGAAAAAACAACAACTTCTGAAGTTTTTAAAATTATAAATAAAATAAATTGACAAGTTTGACCACATGGGTTTATTTCAGTGACATGAGACATGACGTCTAATATTGTTAGCGCAGTATTTAATATATATGCGAATAAAAAAAATCTGGGTTGGCAACCTTCAGTACACTGAGCTCACTGAGATAAAAACTAAAATAAATGCTAGTCTTTTTGCAAACTCTTACTTTTGATTTGTGTATTTGTTCTTTAAACAGTAGGCTAGATGATCCTGTTTTCATGCACAGTGTCCACGCTTATGGAGAGTCGTTTCAAGGCTGTTTTTCAGAAAATAAAAGACATAAACTATTCTCCTGATTTCTGTTTCTCTATACACTATTCACTGTGCTCAATGGATCTGGTACATTTTTACAAAGTTTCTACATAAAATCCTAAAATGTACCTCCAATATTAGCTGCATCATGCAACAGCCCTAAGCCGTGTAAATTCACTCAGAAATGCTATTTGCTATCATTTTGATCATCAACATTAAATATTTTAGATCTAAATGTTAATAATTTTTATTAAAAACACATTGGAAGATTTTTTTTTTTCACTTATAACATTTTACCATTTTTTCCCCTCTGGGTAATCCTATACAAGCACAATTTAATTTTCTTTTAATAAAAGTAAAATTTAGAAAAAGTCAAAAAATCATAAGACATGCAAAGAAATGCGTAATGAGTAATCAAAATAATCTGCCTTTGTTTTTTAGATCATTTATATATGAAAGGGTTAAAACATGATAAATTTATCCCTAATGAGCGAGTCAGAGGTGACGGTGGTGAGGAAAAACTCCCTCAGACGACATGAGGAAGAAACCTTGAGAGGAACCAGACTCAAAAGGAAACCCATCCTCATCTGGGTGCAACGGATAGTGCGATTATAAATCATCTCTCTTTCTATAACTGTGTACTACATGGGCAAGCAGGAACTTATGAGCTTATGAGCAACTTCTGAGTTGTCATGAATTCATGATAGTGTTAGCTTAAAGTCTATTGTGTTGAAGTTATCTATTGTTCAGTGATGGAGACTTGAGAGCAAAACTGTTCGTAGCAATTGTAGTCCTAAGGCTGTGCAAGGAAGAACAGGATTTATAAACTATATTAACTTGTCTAATATTAACAGCAACTCTTTGTCATGCTATGCAGTCACACTGGTGTGTTTACGCCGACATTTTTATCCTGAAACACACCAGAAGTCTCGTTGTTATTCGCTTATTAGTGCACGGTGCATTTTAATATCCTGCAGAGATGGAGTTACGGTAATAAGATGACAGCGATTAATATTTCCCTGAGGGTGGAGAGAAAAGAAAAAGGCAAAGCGTCGCTTCCGGTGCTGCATGCATTACTGTCCACTGATCCCATCTAATATTAATATCAATAGGCTGCTTATTTTAATACGTCTCAGTGTAAGAGGGTCGAGGAGAAGAAGATAGATGGCTGACTAAAGAATAAATTCTGCTCTTTCTTTATTGATGTGGCCGGCCGAGTGTAACGGAGAGAGCTGATATAGCCTAACACACAGCTTGAAATATGAACCTCTCAGCCACGTCGCTGACCTAACCAACTGCGAACCACGTCTCAGGGACGTCATGAGATCGGATAACAAGGACGCAAGAAAAACGACTTCATATTATAAAATTATATTTAGAATTTTTCACCCCCCCCCCCCCCCCCCCAAAAAAAATCCATCATCGCTTCAAACAGCATCGTAGCCAGTCCTTTAATTTATACTGAAAATTTTATCTGCATTAAGAGCGCTATCACATGAAAAAGAGATAACCCAAAAACCCCAAAGTCATCTAAATTAATTATCTAAATTAGCATGAAGCGCTGGATCGCTTTTACCCACAATTAGAAACTCGTAGGTGTGCGTTAATTAAATCTTTTCTTACAATCAGGACACTGCTAAAGTCAAACTTCACTCAGGAAGAATTTGTATGAATTTAAACAAACAAGAATGATGACGTCATAAGAAAAAATACAAATGCTAACCCCGCCCCTTACGCAAAACGCAACCTTAGTAAAGTCGTTACTATTTAGCATGCGTAAGATCATGTTGCTCTTAAAGTAAAAATTCAGTTCAGTGTCATTATGTAATGACGTAACCATGACAACAAGAATTCATAACCATCGAGTTGATCATGAATTTGTTCAGGTGCATGGTTTTATTCGTTAACTTACTGATTCACAACTCAACTGATTCACAACTCAACTGATTCACAGTGAAGCAAATCTTTGGATTGAGATTGAAAGGATTCACTGAGTCAAACACTAAATGACTGAACGAGAGAGGACGGAACAACTGAACATCACTGGGGCAAATTTTGATTGTGACGGAAAGATTTGTTGATTTAAACACCGATTTGATAAACAATATAGAAGCGATTCAATGAGTCGAACAGTGCACGAGAGAGACGCT
>CM040466.1:25205651-25224137 GCA_022758105.1 Pangasianodon gigas
AGCCATTTCTGTAAGGTCTTAAAAGACTCATCTGAAATTGTGTCCTCTCTCTCTCTCTCTCTCTCTCTCTCTCTCGTGCACAGACTCGTTAATCTATACGGCGCCTCGGAATTGCAATTTGTGGAATAATGTGGGTGGAGGAAGAGGCGGGGGATGAAGAGATAGTGGCTGCAAATTAAATAAAAAGGACTAAAAAAAGAGAAAGAGCAATAGAGAATGAGGTGGAGGGAAAAAAAACCCGCTTGCACTCATCTTGCTGCAATTAATGAACCGGTCGAGATTAAAAGATTGTTTTTCTTTCAGAGTTCTTACACAGTGACATTGATCGGGCTGAACAAACTTTCACACACAAAAAAGTCCAAAAATTTATCACTAACTTTTTAAAAATGAAATATCAATGATGAATTCTAAATTTTATAAACTGTTTTTTAGCTGTTGAAGTAAACCTTATATAGAAGTGATGTATAAATGTCTCATTCAGACACGAGCGATCATAAAGGAACAGATTTCACTGACAAGCTTACATTAGCGAGTGATTATCTTGATCATTGCTGTAGGAATTCATCGAGCACTTCAGCTTTTTCCTCACAAGTAAAAGATAAAAGACACTTAGTAGAAGAAAATGAAGTGAATAGAGTGAAGTACAATAAAGTGGCGTCTCTGAAGACTTTATAAGAGATGGTTATAAAGTGACAGAGAGAATATACTGTATGAACCTGTAAAAAATCTTTAATGTATCCCAGGTGCCATTTGGTGTTTGATTTATGGAAGCTGTTTTTTTGCCATCTGTGTTCACGCGCAAAGAATTTTTTAAGGTCTGAGAGAACTCCGTCACCGTGTCCGGATAAAATGAGGTCAACATCCTGCAGTTTCACAGTTAAACACTCATATCATAATCCACACGCATGAGCAGGATTAGAACTGTTACACATTTTGCGTAAGAGTAAAAAGTAAAGCTAGTTGTGTGTTCGCTGCTCTCACCTTTTAACCTTTTTAACCTTTTCATCCTGTTTCACACGCAGACTTTTAAAACAGTATTGAACACATTTCTGTTATAGTCTTATATACTGTATAGTGGCGGCTGGTGGTGATTACGCAAACTGTGATTCACGCTTTTATTACATCTCGGTTAGACTGCTGTAATTCTGCCTTATCTCGCTTTCAGCTTGTGTGAAACTCATCAGCTAGAGTTTTAACAGGAACCAAAATGAGGCATCATATCTCCCCTGTTTTGGCATCTCTTCCCTGGCTTCCTGTTAAGTTCAGAATTGATTTTATAATTATTATTTATGTATAAAGCTCTTTCTGGTCTTTCTCAACAGTACATTACTGACCTTCTTCATCGTTACTCTTCTACCAGAAAGCTAAGATCTTGGAATCAGCTTCTTCTCTCTGTCCCACGTTGTCGCATTAAGACAAAAGGTGCTCGAGGCTTTTCTGTGGTTTCTCACGTGAGGTCCGCTCCGTCTTTAGCCATTTTTAAATCTTCTCTTAACACTTATTTTTATTCTTTGTCTTATGCTATTTAATGTGATGCTACATGATGTTATGTACAGCACTTTGGATCAACTGCTGCTGTCTCTAAACGTGCTTTATAAATAAAATTTTACTTGACTGATTAATAATTTTTCCTCCGAATAACAAACAGAAAAGTTTCATTCAAACAAACAAACAGAAAACACTAAACTTACGTCTCTGTCATCTGCCATTTTGTGTAATTTGTACTTGGATTAGTGAGTGTGTGTTCAGTCTGTCAACGTTCAGCTTCTCCTCCTAATGCATTTTTGGGAATAATGTTAACTAAGTAAACAATCCACTTCGTTCATATTCATTAACACGACCGCTGATGACGTGTCACAGAAGCAGGCTGAAAGATATTAGCCCAAATGAAGGTCAGATCTAGGGGGCGTGTCACTCTGTGTAATCAGCTGACACGACTGTCACTGATTGGCTCGTTGCAGTTAGCCCACAGCCTCGCTTCATATCATTCTGTGTGTTTTTCTTACGACCGCTGGTGGTGCTGTTGCAGTCGTTTTGTGCAAAAAAACAAAAGAATCCTCTTTAACCACAAATAAAATGATGTGGTTACAGTCTGTGTGGAGGTTCATGTTCTCTCCATGTTTGCATCCGTTTCCTCCAGGTTCCTGTCGGGTTCTAACGGAAACCCAAACCCCAATATAAAGGAAAGCTGTTATAATTCAAACCCAAACACTAATATGAATTAACATCGCACAATGACGCAACCTGCTCAACTGTACACACTAATAAAACAAAAACAAAAGTGTTCCTCAAAGGTTCTAGATACTCAAGGGTTCTTACCCTCCTAACAATCCTGTCTAATACGGAAGCAACCAGAAGCACAAACCAAACATTTTTCTTGCATAAATTTTGAAAAATCTAAAAAAAAATACATTTTTGTTTTGTTTTTCATTATTGAAGAAAATCTGAATAAAGTATGTGTTTTTTAAAAAAAAATCACACATGATTACGTCATGGTTTAGCCTGAACCAGCAGACGTTTCAGGTCCAATTACAGCACTGTGTCAGCGGAATAATGTGTGTGTGTGTGTGTGTTTTTAAATATATATTGGATGTGAAATGTGGCTTCAGTATAATGCTGTGATATCAGTAGGAAGCCACTACAGAAGAAAAGTGTGGACTTTTTCAAACAAGTGTGTGTGTGTGTGTTCGCTAACCATTCAGTCACGCAATCACACACTCCGTATCACACCGCAAAGGCAGACGTTAGTGAGGAAAGGAGTTGAGTTGAAGCCCAGTGGGAGTGTGTGGGAAGGAAGAGCCGGGAGAAAATTCCCTGCTGTGAGGCGAGCGACGCTCCGAGCTGCTGGGATTAAAGAGAATACGTGATGCAGACAGGAACGAGACTCGATAACACACAACATACACACACACACACACACACACACCTATATCTCCCAGCTCTCTGTCGCTATACAGTTCTGTTTAAATGTTTCACAATTTCAAATCACATTTCTGAAAAATCGGGAATCTCGGGAATATCCTGCAAGTGATCAGGGAAGAGACGCACTACAGCATTATTTATTCACAAAACATCTTTCCATCACTCTTTCACACCTCATCTTTATCAGAAGACTGAAGTTTCCTCCTCAGCTAAACATAACAGTTAAAAAAATATTTAGATGCTTATTTTTCAAAATCTACTTCAGATTTTTTAATTCAAGTTTCAAAATTCACATAAAATCTGGATGAAAACTCAATTATCTCTCTCTGATCTTCATCCTTCCTTAGAGAATTGGCAAAGATTTTTCTCTGCCCTTCGTCCTCTTTCTTTCTTTTTCTTTCTTTCTTTCTTTCTTTCTTTCTCCTTCCCCCTTCCCCTCCCTCCTGCCTTCCTTTGTTCCTTCCTTCGTTCCTCGAAAGAAAGGACAACATCTGTTACTTCCTATTTTCTCTGAATTTTCCTTCCTTCGTTTTTTTCATTGTTCATTTCTCTCTCTGTCTTTTTTCCTGCATAGGCAGATTTTTCTTTTTTTTTAATGTGGGGTGTGTGTCTGTTGCTTTCTTTTTTCAGATACTTTCTTTCTTTCTTTCTTCTACAATAGAAAGAAAATATCTGGTATTTCCTTCTTTGTCTGAATTTTCCTTTGTTTCTTTTTTCATTTTTCATTTCTTCCTCTCTCTTTCTCCTGCAAAGGTGGATGGTTACTTTCTCTTAATGTGTGTGTCTGTTGCTTGTTGCTTTCCTTTTTCAGTTTCTTTCTTTCTTTCTTTCTTTCTTTCTTACTACATCATACTACAATACTACATCCGTCTGTCTCTGATTTTTCCTTTCTTACATTTTTTCACTGTTCATTTCTCCCTCTCTCTCTCTCTCTCTCTCTCTCTCCCTCTCTCTCTCTCTCTGACATCTTCTCGATACTCTGTCATCACAGCTTTCACTAATAGTATCCATGTTTAATAATTCATCAGGATTTTACACTCCAGACCTTTAGTGCACCCTGTGTGTGTGTGTGTGTGTGTGTGTGTGCGCTGCTCAGCTCCTGTTCTGAGGTCAGCATTAATGTCAAGTCCATGCAGTTACACTTTTATAGATCATGAGGATGAGAACTGAGCACATGCTGTCCCAGAGACATTCAGTGGAAAATAAAACAGGAAGTAAACACGACGCACATTCAGGAGCTGCCACTGTGCTAACAACAACAACAACAACAATAACAATAATAACAACAACACACATTTACACTTCCACTTCCTAACTAGACGTTCTGCACACATGAAAAATATAATGAGAGTCTTTATTATAAATATATATGACAGGAGCACTGATGTGATGTGAGACAGAAAGCTGCAAAGAAGAACCGTCAATCATGTGGAAGAGGTGCATCATGGGAGTAACGATATTGTCACATTCTGAATAAAAATTGATCTCCCATATGATTGTAGCTCTCTAGCAACTCCTAACGAGCTTCTTCTATCACTAATTAGAAAGGTAAAGTGCTCCTGCTGTCTCTATGGTGATGAAAGGTGTGTGTGTGTGTGTGTGTGTGCTAAGAATTTATTTTACGGTATGTAAGAAAATTCTGAAGTCTGTTTTTTTTATTATGTGATAAAATGGTGGTGTGATGAAGCAGATTTACTGTTACCACAACAAAGTTGATTATTTTCCTCTAACAGCACGTCCCCAAGTGCTTTATTCCTCTTATACCACAGCAATTTATCAACAATTACAGTTTTTATTAATTAAAGAATGGAGACTGGAGACTCCTTCCATAAATGTTACAATCCTCCCTGTGACTGAGCTGTTACTATAGAAACGATAACGTATTGATAACGAACGAGTGCATTAATATAAACCTGTGATTTGCAGCTGCACTACTGTCAGAGCTGCTGTTATAGAAAATTAATCAACACCTTCTGACCAATCAGAATCCAGAATTCTACAGAGCTGTGGTTTGTCTTGACTCCACCCATATTATAGAGCATTTACTTATTGCGGGATAGTGTGTGTGTGTGTGTGTGTGTGTGTTTAGAATTTTAATTTATATGCGGTAGGTTTTATAGATGGTTCTAGTGAGTGCTTTTTTTTCTCTGTTGCGTGATCTGTTTTCCAAGTGTGTGTGTGTGTGTGTGTGTGTGTGTGTGTGTGTGTGTGCTCCCAGGGGTCCACCCAGAGTGAATGAGTTCTTTTACGCTCTGACAGTGTGTGGGGGTGATGGCGTCTGTCACCATGATACACTCTCTGTGTGTAAGCTCCATTAATGCAGTGTCCCTATCTCTAACACACACACACACACACACACACACACACCGAAATGTCTGTTCCAGCAGCGTCAATCACAAAGTCTGTGGGTTCCATTGCCATCGCAATCAAGTGGAAGAAAAACCAACAAACGTTTATCCACATGCTCTCAATCTCACACACGCATACACACACACACACACACACACACAGAGGCACAAATTCAATGGCAATCAAAGAAATCTGTGGGTTCCATCACTGCCTCCAACAAGTCACGTGCACACGCACACACACACACACACACACACACGTATGTTAATGTTAATAATAATTAGAACAAACAAATAAACAGATTAAAAACTCTTTGACATGATGAAGTTTTGTGTAAAGAGATTGTAAGTGTATTTAACATTTATGGAAGGAGTCTCCAGTGTCAGCGCTTTGTAACAGTCACAGTTAAAGCTGTAACTGTAAATTTTCCAACATCTTCAGGACAGAGGAGTTTACACGGTTTTTAACTGTTTCTCGGTAACAAACAACGACAAGCTGCGTTTTTTGTCTTATTAACTAGACAGAGAATAAAGCGAGGCTGGTGAGGGAACGACTGTTTATAGCTGCTGTAACATAAGTGACAACAGGAACTAACTTCTAGCTTCACTAACATTATGTGTAACTATAAACGAATTAAAAGTGTGAAGTGTCGTTCTTTAATTAATAAATGAAAAGTCGTAACCGCTGAAAATTTGCTGCGCTATAAGAGGAATAAAACACATGAGGACCTGCTGTTATAGGAAAATAATCAATAATCAACAGGGTGAACTTCGCTTCATCACATCAACTCATCACTCAGTATTTTACTATAACAGCAACACACACACACGCACACACACACACACACTCGTTACTTACGCAGTTATTTGTCCACTAACCGCACACACAATTTACATCAATGCCACAAAAAAAACCCAAGTTGTGTTTATACTAAATTATTTGATATATATAATTTCTGAAGTAGTTGTGTATGTAGTTGGCGTATGAATATGACAAACCCCTTCAGGAAAGTGTAAAGTAACCGGAACTACTTTTTAAACGGATTTTCTCTTCTTGTACGTACACCATAGAGGTGATTAATTTGGAATGAAAGTGGTGTTGAACCATGAACAGAGTATATTTCATTACTGTATGTACATTTCTGAAGAAGATAGCAGCGTCTTATGCCTTCCTCATCCCAAAACCCTTCCTGCTCCATCCTCGCTCGTGCTACTAAACCCTCCATTGTGTTCAGTGTGGATGCTGAACAAAAGCATCGCCGCCTCGCCGCATCGCCACATCCCCCACGTTCCCCGTGAGACACTTTCATTCATCACGCTGACCTGCTTACTACAGCATTGTTCCTTTCTCTATCTCCATGCTCTCATCTTTTCTCCACACCTCCTTTTTAATATTTTTATTAAATTCCTGTA
Source organism: Pangasianodon gigas (assembly GCA_022758105.1). NCBI lineage: Eukaryota > Metazoa > Chordata > Actinopteri > Siluriformes > Pangasiidae > Pangasianodon > Pangasianodon gigas. The sequence goes on from CM040466.1 coordinate 25,212,335, forward strand.
GCTTTACATCGCTCTGTTTATTAATACTAATGATGATAGCGTAGCGAGGCGTGCTCTCCGTTGTCATTCGTTTATCTCGTCTCTGTGTTCATCATGCTTGGCACTAATGGAGACAGGGAGAAGGATCGACCACGTTTTCCACCGCGGAAGGACATCAACACGGCACTAATTGTCTTTCTGTCGCTGATGGAGCCAGGTCCACATCCATCATTAAGGTTTAATCAGTCGTCAGGGACGAGGCGGTGTTGTTAAACGAGGCGGTGGGGGGGTTAAACGTCCACACAGAGTCATCAACAAGATCAGGAATTTCAGGATCAGGTAAAAATAGGAAAAAATCCATCTCCACCTATCACCGTCTAACCGTCTGGGGGAGGTGACCTTCGTCTGGCTGTCAGTCATCACCGCTGGCTCGAATAACAGGGCTTTTCTCTCAGCTGTAAAATATCCCAAAAATATACGTTTGATTGACAGGAGGCTCCTCAACTCCAACCACCTCCGACCTCCAGTTTATACCTTTATTTCTTCTCACACTTTACTTTTCCTGGCCACCGACTCCCACTTGCTCGTATCCAGGTTAAAAAAATGAAATAAAGAAGAATGGAAATTCAGTTATACTTCTTTAGAAGACATTTTTACTTTCGCTCTTGTTAAACTCTTGTTTTCTTGTTGCCATATGCACGGGCCGTTGTTTTGGTTTGGTCTTTGTTTTGGTCTCCGCCCCCTTCTTATCATTGGTTTACTACCCTAATGTGTTCAGCTTTACTGTGTTTCACTTTGATTAGTTTGACTATTTCCTTTCTCTCTTTGCACAGCATCATAGACTTTTCTCTGTTTATGATTCCCGGTTTTCTGAATCTTTTGTTTATGGCTCGTAGTACTTTAGAGTTGCTTTTGTATCACATTATGTTATCTGTGATTATCTGATGATTATACAACAGTTAGATTCGGCCCACTAATCGGATTGGTCGAGCGGCGTTCCAAGAGTGCTGATATTCAGTATATTATATATTCACTGTGTGTATCACTCCGCTCGTCTGTGTTCGCCGCGTAAAATTCCACTTCCTAGTTTGAAACGGCTACTACAGTAGAGTTAGCGACATTGTCAGCTTAAAATACGGAAGCTTGTTATATGAAGATGAAACAGATGAAGGGATGCGAATTTTACCAGAAGCACCTTTAATGAGAATGTACAAATCAATGTGAGCTAGCTAGCCAGCTAGCCGACAGGCTGTAACATGACTGTGGCTTCTTCTGGATCTATTTCTGCTGTGAGACTCCCAGAACATGTAATTCTAAACCATTAAAAATACTTTACGGTGAATAATACATTGTTTAATGTGTATTTAATAACAAAGAAATGACTAGGAACACTTCTATCTGTTTACCTATATGTGAAGAAACTTTGCACCATTAAATGATCATCTAGAAGGAGTTTAACATGTAAACATCATGCTGTAGAGGTCAGAGTGAGTTTACGGAAATGTTTTGCATGATTTATAGCTGAATTTGTCTGTATTTGTGCTGCAGAATATGGAGTGAAAAGGTGATTATTGGTTATCAGTAGCCATGTTATTCGGTTATTCAATAGAAGTACACTATAGCTGATGATAATAAAGTGCAGTACCTTCTACAATCAACTTGTACACCATTATTCCATTATTATTAAAAGCCCCGGCAGTCGATTAGACTCCGCTACAGAGGAGGCGCGGTTAATAAATTGTTCGCTGTGTGTAGATCCTAATGATTAGACTGGCAGGATATTTTCTGCATATTCACACGAGGAGGATTTCCTTCACATAGCCAGTCCAATCTCATTAGCTCCCACACACACACACACACACACACACATGCGAGTCCTGTCACCGATTTTTCAGCCTTAATTTCATTTCACGCATCTCGAAAATTAATGTGCGAGGCTGTTTTATGGAATGAACATGCACCGAATTCCATTAGGTGTGATAAAGAATGTTAATATCCCCGGGGAAACCTGGGATTTCTAATGCAGATGCCTTTATTTGCATGGTGTGTGTGTGTGTGTGTGTGTGTTTAGTTTCTTTTTTTGATTATTATTTGTTAAATTCTGTGAGAACGAAAATAAATATAAAAATGTATCTGTTGTTGTATCTCGTCCACTCTTCATGTTTTCAACATGTGTTATTTTTGTGTTAATGTTGTCATGTGGCACAGGAATAAAGCTGAAATCCTACGAAGCAGACGGAAGAATTTAAAAACGTTATGGATGTAAACATGCGATGCCAAAAAGGGGGTGTGGTCAGTCCAGAGCATTAGAGTAGCATATGGATGTCTAGCTACTTTTTCACCTCATTCCCTTCCTCTCTCTTCTGTCTCTCCTTCTTTCTCTTTCCGCTCACTCCATCCCCGTGTCCTTGCCTTAAGTGCGATGAGATAAATTTATGTCCCGCTCTCAGCGACGTAGCCGTCGTGTCTTAAATTACCTTGTTACCCCTGAGCTCTATTAAGCAGCGGTGGCATACACAGATCCGTCAATCTGTCCTGCACAAACAGGCTGGAACCTTGTTTTCATCTCTCTGTTCACTCTGTTTGGCCGTCATCCCGAACCTTTTCCCTGTCTCTTCTCCTGACTCGGCTCCTAAACCAGCGATTGCTAACGTTTGAAGCTCAGTAGGCTTCGCTGACAGAGTTTTGGACTGATATCAGGAACAGCGTCTTGGATGAATCTAAGCTGCAGGGGAATCTATTGGTACTCGGTTGCATCATGAATACCAGCCTGCTAACATACATGCTAATGTCAAGCAGTTAGCTTGCTACAGAGTGGCCTTTGTTTAAAGAAAAAGAAACCCTTTTATTTAGGGGCTGATCATTTCCCCATGCTGTGTAGCTTTGAATTCGCTCCCAGAAAACTCGCGTTAGCAGGTGATCTGTCACGAGCAGCGGTAATCAATGAGCTTTGCAAATCTTCAGGCCAGAAACTAGCGCTTGAGTAATCGTCTGACATGTTCGCTGAAGATGAATGCAACACCTCTTACTTAAGTGACGGATTGCAGCCGTGTTGCTAACGGCCGCTGTGTTTCCCCTTCCAGCTAGCGCTTTGTGTAAGCTTAGTTTACCGGCTGTAAAAGATAATTATTTCCAAACAAGCGCTCCCCGGAGGGCCGCGCTGATTCCGAGCGTGTTCATTAAAATTCCTCCAACCGAGCCGACATCAGAGCAGCGCTAGCTCTTCAGACGCTCACTCGCTCACCTGAGCTAGCGCACGTCGCTTGTTTACAAAGGCAGGATGAGGAGTAAATAAAGAGAACAAACAAGGAAAGAAACTGCAACACACACACGCACACACACACACAGAGTTAGCGCTGGAGGTAATACATGCTCTGCTGAAATTATAATGTTTAAGACAACAAGCTGAGACACTGTATGTGTGTGTGTGTGTGTGTGTGTTTGGAGTGGAAAGTCAGAAATTTAGGGTTCGGAGGCATCACGACAATTTCAGTCACGTCAATCATTCATCAGATTTCAGATTCTTCTTAAACTGTAATAATAAAAATTTTAAAAAGTATATTTAATTGTTTTTCATGTCGTATCAAATTTATTTATTTATTTATTTATTTATTTGTGTTCTGTTGGCTGTAGCTCCAGGACAAAAACTAAAAATATCTAACTCCTGACAGCGAACGTGTCTCGGCTGATTGACTGCATTTTGGCGTAAGAAGAGAAAGAAAACGTGCTTTCGCTCGGAAACGTATTGATTTGCGTAACAGGAATCAGTGCGAAAGAATAAAAAGGTGAAAATTTGACTGTAATTCATAATTGAAAGACCACAAGCGCACATGAAAGATGTCCTAAAGGGGAAAAAGCACATGGACGTCGTCAAAAGGTCATTTCTGAATTAAAAAAAAGGACGGCTGAAATGTCAAGTGGACTGCATGGGGCTGGAGAAGAAACAGATGAGACGGAGCAGCGGGACGGCGGCGCAAATCAGAACCGCCATTAACTTCGTCTTTCAGCTACAAACATCTGCTTATTTCCGTTAGAAAATACAGTGTAGAATGTGTCTAATGGTGTTTTAATGCATCTCTGGTGGCCTGTAATGCTAGTTTAATGGTTCCTGATAGCAGTCTAATGGATCCTGATGGTATTTTAGATGTTCCTGATATCAGTGTAATGGATCCTGATGGTATTTTAGATGTTCCTGATATCAGTGTAATGGATCCTGATGGTATTTTAGATGTTCCTGATATCAGTGTAATGGATCCTGATGGTATCTTAGATGTTCCTGATATCAGTGTAATGGATCCTGATGGTATTTTAGATGTTCCTGATATCAGTGTAATGGATCCTGATGGTATCTTAGATGTTCCTGATATCAGTGTAATGGATCCTGATGGTATTTTAGATGTTCCAGATATCAGTGTAATGGATCCTGATGGTAGTTTAATGGTTCCATGAAAGAAGGGCTTATCTAATTCCAGTGATGTTTAATGGTAACCAGAGAGTCCCTAATGGAAACCTTCAGGAATGTAGTGTGTTTTTGGTTGCACGTGGAAATGCGCCGAACTACAGTGTGTGTTCTGTCTGAAACAGAAAGAGGAATCACTGGTCAGAGACAAAGGTGTGTGTACTGATAAGGAGGACGGCCAGTACGAATGAGACATGCAGAGACTGTAAATATGTGTGTGTGTGTGTGTGTGTGTGTGGGGGGGGGGACCTAATAGAGCAGTCTGTTTCCTGTCACGAATGTCACTTGTTTGGAAAGCTGCACTTTATTTTACCTTCCAGCATACATACGCCCACACACACACACACACACACACACACACACACACACTACTAGTACTACTACTACTACACATATACATTATGTATGAAGAGTGTGTGTGTGTGTGTGTCTATGTTGTGTCTAATAAGAATGCAGGGAGGTTTCTACCATCAACTCAAAAATTATTGGCACCCTTTCAGTAAAATTAGCAAAAACGTACTATATTGAATAAAATATTTATTATGCAAATTTATTCTAATTTTCCACTCAAGCAATTACAACCATGCGTAACAGTTTGTCTAATAAAATTCTTATTATTAGAATGTCTCCTTTTAATGGACATATGTTATTTTAAAATTGCATAGCAAAATTATTGGCACCCACAAATGAAGATATTTAAAATAAATGCAAACAAACTGTCATCTTTGGGAAAAAAATAATTAGCATATTTTATGACATCATAATTTGGAGCTCCTGAGTTCCTCAGAACGCTCACATGGTAACTTCTGTAATATTGGTGTAGCAGTAATGATTAACAAATGACATGCTGTGCATCGCTACATGTACAGTATATGAAATAATGCACTTGACTAGGCTCCATTCATTCACACACACACACACACACACACACACACACACACACAGAGGATGTTGATGTCAGCTTCATAGGAGAGCTGATTTGCTTTCCTTCCCATCACTACGCTGCATTAGATCCGTCACAACGTTAGCGTTTGGTTGCATCTGGCTGCATGGTTGTCATGCAATTGTGGGTGTTTTTAAAATATTTTTATTTATTTATTTATTTTTGCTCCATTAGATGCCCACTGTGCCGCCTCCTTTGTTTTCTCTCCGGGACGTGGGGCAGAATGAGCCAGCTAATGTAGCATGGAGGGAATCGTTCCATATTCATGACAGGGCAGAATTATTGAAAGCCTGTGTTTCTGAGAAACCACCGTAGTGACAATGAACGCTGCATGGCAATGCGTGCCTGTCTACATCCTCATCACACACTTCCTCCTCCTCCTCCATCCTTCCTTCCTTCCTGATTTTTTTCCTCTCCACTGAAAGCACCTGTGAGATTTCCATGTTCCTGTTTGTGCTCTTGTACGGGAATCTGGGAAAAGATTTACAGCATGCCGGAATTATATCAGGAATTAAACCTCATGAATTTTACGATATACAAAAGTCTAATAATAAAAGGGTTTTTAAAAAGTGTGTGATTGTTGACATGTATGGAAGGAGTCTCCAGTGTCAGCGCTTTGTAACAGTCAGAGGTAAAGATGCAACTTTACGTTTTCCGACATCTTCAGGAAAGAGGAGTTTACGCTTCTTTGCGGTTTTTCGGTAACAAACAACGACAAGGTGCTTTTTTTTTGCCTTATTATCTTCATGAGAGAGAAAAAAAAGAGAGGCTGGTGAGGGAACGACGGTTTATCGCTGCTGTAACGTAAGTGACAACAGGAACTAACTTGTTTTGCAGAACATTCTACAACATTAAATGTAGCTATAAACGGATAAAATGTATGACGTGTCGTTCTTTAATCAATAAAGAATTGTAATCGTTGGCAGGTTGCTGTTGTACAAGAGGAATAAAGCACTTGAGGACGTGCTGTTAAAGGAAAATAATCTGAGAACTCCGCTTCATCACTCCATCCTGTCGTTGATTATTTTACTATAACAGCACCACACACGGTGTTGGGCTCCTTGGACAGTTATTTCTACAATCTTTCTTTTTTTCTACTCTAATCCTCAGGTTCTACATAAAACCTTTGTTTTGACGTGAAACACAGAATACTTAAGGATAAAATTAAACTTTTTAAAAAACTTGCAAAATATGCAAAAATCAGAGTGTAAATATTAAACAACACCACAAAACCAGTCATTATTTAAAAATAGAATACATTATATTTATGCTATATATTATAAATTAAATAAATGTATATTTTAATTATACTTAACCTTCATGTTTTGATAGTTTTGACAATTTCTACTAGTTCTTCTATGAACATTATATTTATATGTATTATTTATCCATGTATTATTATTATTATTATTATTATTATTATTATAATAACTCTTTTCCTCTTTTACCCTTATATATATCCATATATATCAGTTGCTTTACACAATATCCTTTATTTACGTCATGGTAGCGCCAAAGGGGCGCAGAACTACACTACCCATCAGCCCCTGCGTGTCACATGTCTCATTCACCCGTGTCTCATTATGCCTTTTTAGCACCACTATATACTCTCTAGTTTTTCAGTGTCTCATTGTCAAGCTTCTGTTGTAGTTGTCGTTTGTGCCGCGGTGTCGCTTATAGCCTGTACGTTGTTTGCGTTGGATCCACAGCTCATGTTCATGGTGCTTGTTTTCACGACTTTGAATGTTTTTGTTTGAATTTTACTTAATAAATTGGCTGCACTTCCATCCATCCATCCATCCATCCATCTATCTTCACTTACCAATCTGTAAGAATTTACTATAAATCTTATTACTTTCTCAGTGCTTTGTTACCACTTCCTGTCCTTCATGTGTCTTAATGCATGTTAATACATTTTAATTTAATTTAATTTTATTATTTTTTTATTATTTGATGCTGTTATAATATATTGCACAGAGAGTCAGAGAGAATACGGGCGAGAGAGAATAAAAGAAATGGTTTGACACTGAGGTTTCTTCTGTTCTCTGATACAGAACCGCTGTGTGTTGTAATCTTTCTCTCTTTCTCTCTTTTTTTCCCCTCAGGATATTTTCTGTCCCCAAACTGTCCACTCTCCACAGAGCCTCATTTCATCCCACTGTGTCCCAAATCTGTCTGCAATTGTCTGTGTTGTTCATTTTGTTTAGCATTCACAACTTGCCTTATCCAAAAGGATTCCAAGTAGAACCATTTTGGGAAGCTATGAACCTTTAATCATCCAACAAACCCTTGAAGAACCCTTGAAGAACCCTTGAAGAACCTTTGATGAAGAGAGTGTGTGTGTGTGTTAACTGGGTAAGTGTGCGGTCCAAACCCCAAATGATTGCTCATTATTTTCTTCTCAATGCCTGGAACCTGTCAGGAGTTTGACATTTAGCTATCTTGGTATTTGGTTCACTTTTAGGAACCCAGGAACCTTTTCATGAATGTAGGTAGTTTTTTTTTTCTTTTTCAGGGACAGAGAAACCTTTTTTAGGAACCCAGAACTGTTTCTTTGGGAGTCCGGAAACGTTTAAGTGAGTCAGGAACTGTTTCAGGAACCCAGGAATGTTATTAGGGACTGAGGAACCTTTTAAGAGTGTGTGTATTATCTGGGTAAGTGTGTGGAACAAACCTTTCCTACAAGGGGTTCTATAAGGGTTCATTGGATAATCAAGGGTTTCTCACTGACTGAAAAAAAAAAATTGTTCCTAACCAAAGCGATGTTTAGCGAGTGTAAATGCTGTGTGAGATTTTGAGAACAATAACCTGCACTTTCTAGCTGTAGCCTTAATTTAATTACAACCTGTCAGACGTTTAACATTTAGCTAAACTGTTCTGACGCTTCAAGGCTCTTTAACGGTTCCGTGGATAATTAAGTGTTCATGTCCTCCTATAAGCGTTCTATGAAACTCTCTGTTGTAAGGTTCTACGTAAAAGAGTACGTTTAAAGGTTCTAAATGTAGTGTAGTGTTTTGTAACTGTAGCGAGATGATTAAATTATGAGAAAATGTGGAAAAAAATTCTTTCTATAATTCTTTGAAGGTGGTTTTTATTGAGTGTAAATGTTGATGTGTGAGATTTTGAGAACCATATGCATACGTTCTCACCTGAGAGCATGCTCAGCTTATGATCACTTTCACTCTGAATGTGTTTCTATCACATTATTATAATAATTGTGTTACACCAGTTACATGAGCATGACCAGAACTGCATCAGGTACTCATGTAGAACCTTTACCTGGGGTACTTTTGAGTATCCTGAGTGTACTGATTCCTGTCCTCTCGTCTTTGTCCTAGACCCTCGAGACAGTAGAGCACTAACAACCTCATTACCACCTTCTCATAAACTGAGAGGCGGTGAGGAGAAGCATCGTCCCTGATGACCTTCATCACTTTTCTCTTAAGCAACCTATTAATTTAATAACTAATCTCGGCAACGTCTCCACGCGTTCCTCCATTGATCCTCTGCGCCGCGAGTCGACACGTCGTTCAATTTCAATTTCATCCGCGATCTCTTTCTGGGATCGATCGCCGAGTACGCGGCTCTGGGGTCTGTATGGAGATGGAAATTGATCGGGAGCTGGAGGGATGAAGGAGTCAGGGATATCAGGATGGGTGTTGAGGAGGGATTTGGAGGTGAGAAGATGCAGAGCGTGATCTTCAGAAACTCATCCTGGTTAGACGGTGACGGTGAGCTCGATACTGTACGGAGGAATTGATTACTATTAGACCTTCCGAATGACCTGATGGACTGAAGAGATAGCGTGCAGGTCTGGTAATGATACCGTACACACACCACACTGCTGGTTTTTTGGTTCACCTGAAAGCCATACATATCAATTCGTAGGTCTAAAATAACTGACTGTAGCTGTAGCTGTTCAATCCGACTCTCTGGCTGAGTGATGCATGCTTGTCCGAGCTCTTCCCAGCTTTGGGTTCCTGATTTGGGAAGGAAGAGTCACAAAATGTTTCAGTCTCGTCATCGTACGTTTGTAGGAATTAGCTCTATTAGGTTTTTAAATTTTCTCTTCACACAATATTTTGATGTTGCTTTGTGTTACATACTTCGTAAAGTAACTTGGGTGTTAGAAAGGAGTAAGATAAAGTGAATAAAATAAATAAACATACATTTATGTTAACATAAGTCTCAGCCTCAGGCTCCACATCCACAGGAGGGTCATTTCTTGTATACACTTTTCTGGCAACAAGCTTCAGAATCTTCAAGAAATGAGCTTTTCAGCACAACATATCGTCCTCAGATTGAAAAAAAGAGTTGTTTTTGAAGCAGTGAGTGGTGAGGGCTGTGATTGGTCAGCTGCTTTGTGAGTTATTTTTAGTCATGATTTGACGAAACAGTAAATGCAGGTGGATTTCATTAACACTTGAACAGACGTCATTTGTTAACATTATTTTCGTTCAATTGACACTGAAGTTTGTTAGTTAACGAATACAGTAAATAATGAGTTAAAGGAACCTCAGTGTAAAACATTCGCAGAGTCCATGATGAACGCTGGAAGTCCAGAACTGCTCCTCTCCTACACATAAAGCTTCTGCGCTTTATCAAGGTTTTCATTCATTTTCAATTTCCTGTAGATTAAAAGACTCTCTACTTTGGCCAATATAAAACCCAACTAGTTTGCTCAATCTCACAAATTCTGCTTGAGGTTGGACCAAAAAAATCGTTCTAACAGCCCACTTTGAAGAACTGAGACGGTTAGTTCATCTCCTGACCCCACTTTACTGCTCAGACATCACAGGACAGATGGTTTGTTCGTAATGAAGTTGTGTAACATCTTCGCTTCAGGGTGTCTTCAGAGCACTGAGTGTTTCTTTAAGTGCGTCCGCTTGACGTTCTGCAGTCTGGCCTTTGTGTAATAAAGTCACTGAATAATCCTAAACAGCTCTTCTGTAGCTGCAGCTTGACGCGGTTTTTGTGTTATTTTTCTTCTTCTTTGGCTCGTTCTTTTCCCATTCTGTTGTACTCTTCTCTTTCTCTGTCTTTCCTTTCTATTTTTTTCTCTGTTTTTTTTTATCCTCGCTTGCTCTAGGTGTCATTTTTTCCTCACCTCTCGCCGGGTCAGGAGGGCCGAGGTGGGCGTAGATGAATAGAGTCAAGAGAAGGTCAGAATGCAGAATGGGGAAAGTGAGAAGCCATTACACTGATACTAGGAGCCGTGTGTGTGTGTGTGTGTGTGTGTGTGGTTCTTTCTCTTGTCCTTTACCTTATTTCACCTCCATCTCTAAATCCCTGAGGGTTAACCTTGAGAACCTGGTTGAAGGTCGTGTCTCTACTGTTGTTAATCCCACATGCCATTAGTTTTGTTCTGTAATTAACACAATGTCAAGGTTGAGTGGTTTTCTCTCTCTCTCTCTCTCTCTCTCTCTCTCTCTCTTTTTCCTTTAAAGGACCCGTGCTGGAACTGATCACATGACCCCTGTCCATGTACGGAGGACTGTGTTTAAACCCAAGAGGCTTCAAAAGGTGATAATACTGCATTAATATCTCTCCAGCACACACACAATTCATTTATATTGTAGCAACTGTCCAAAAAAATATAATAGGAAGCTTCACAATGACAAAAATCTCATACAACACACACACACACACACACACAATAGCACGAAGAAGAAATTCCTGTGATTCTAATGTTTTTATTCAGTTCATAAAGCTGTGAAAAGGCGTCCTTCAGGCTGTGTGTGTGTGTGTGTGTGTGTGTGTGTGTGTGTCATTAACACTAACTCACAATTACTGTCACTCTTAACATCAATCACACACCACACTGAGATTACACAGCATCCAACATAATAATCCAACAGCGGCAACACAATAAGGACCAAAAAACACAACAACAAAACCAAAAAATAAAACTAAAAACACAACCACAAAACCAAAATACACAACCACAAAACCAAAATACACAACCACAAAACCAAAAACACAACCGCAAAACCAAAAAACACAACCGCAAAACCAAAATACACAACCACAAAACCAAAAACACAACAAAAAAGAAATACACAACCACAAAACCAAAATACACAACCACAAAACCAAAATACACAACCGCAAAACCAAAATACACAACCGCAAAACCAAATACACACCCACAAAACCAAAATACACACCCACAAAACCAAAATACACACCCACAAAACCAAAAACACAACCGCAAAACCAAAATACACAACCACAAAACCAAAAACACAACTGCAGAACCAAAATACACAACCGCAAAACCAAAAACACAACCGCAGAACCTAAATACACAACCACAACACTAAAAACACAACAAAAAAGAAGTACACAACCGCAAAACCAAAAACACAACCGCAAAACCAAATACACACCCACAAAACCAAAATACACACCCACAAAACCAA
>CM040466.1:25230167-25253009 GCA_022758105.1 Pangasianodon gigas
GAAGCTTGTACTAAAAAAAAAAAAAAAGGGTGCCAAGACTTTTTCATGATGAGATAAAGTAGGAGGAGAAATGTTTTATTAGATAACGACAGTAGAAAGTGTTCAACGCACAAGCTGGAGTAATTAAAATAACATTTAGCGTCCTTTAGAAATGGTTTAATTTTTATTCTTTAATTCATCGTTTAACGCTTCGTGTTGTTTAATAGCTTTGGCATTTTTAGGAGTGTTAAAGCCACTTGACGTGCACTTAGCAATCAGTGTGTGTGATGTTAGACACAATTCACACACACTTCTGCAGCTAATAGAATAAAGTGCGAGGCTAATCTCGTTCTTATTGCGTGCACTCGTTTAGCGTTAATTTGTGAACTTTTTCCAGCAACTGCTCCTGGCTGAGGTATTAAATCGTTTCGGTCTGAAAACCGCCTCCTTCTCTGTGCTTCTGTCTTCTGGGTGAATTTGTTTTTTTTTTATTTTAATTCCTCCTAAAGGCCACAGTGATAATGATGAACAGAGGAACGAGAACGAACACGGTGTATCTAATTAAAAACTGATGGAGGAGAGCGGATCTTCATTTATTCATGCTCGCCTTTAAAGCTAAAGCTTAATAACCAAAATCAATTTTACACACACACACACACACACACACACACACACCACTGGGTCAACAGCGTTCTCTTCGAGATCAAAACCAAAAATAGATAAATAGATAGATAGATAGATAGATAGACAGATAGATCTCTATCACTCTTTCTTTATCTCTCTGCCTCTTTTTCTTTCTGTCTTTCTATCTCTCTTTCTCTGTAGATAGATAGATAGATAGATAGATAGACAGACAGATAGACAGATAGATAGATATCATAGTCTTTATTTATTTCTCTCTCTCTCTCTATGTCCCTCTTTTTCTTTGTCTTTCTCTATCTCTGCTTTTCTGTAGATAGATAGATAGATAGATAGATAGATAGATAGATTTCTCCCTCTTTCTTCCTCACCTGTCAGTTGATCTCATATTAGCTAACTGGTTAGCTTTATTGATGAAGTTTAAAAACAATTGTAGTTATAGTTTTAAAAATCCTGTCAGATTAGCGCAGTCTGGTTAGAAAGCTAGCATTAGCATGGAGGATAATCTGCCCATGACTCAGACGCTCGAGCATTGTCCTGAGCCTCAATAAAATATTTAATGTGGTGTGTGACTGTCCCGGCGTGAAAATTGTAGCTCATGTGCCATAATAATGCAGGCTAAAGCGCTATTAGACACACACACACACACACACACCATCATCATCATTATCTGGAGTGCAGTCCAGGGCATCACACACTCTCGAGGCTTAGCAAATGCAGACGAATAATCCTGTTAGGAGGTGATGCAGTGGCCCAAATAATCACGCAGGCAGAGAATCTGTCCACATTTTACCAAAACTCGGCTCGGAGCAGCTGCTTGGAATCATAATAGATTTATTTGTGTGTGTGTGTGTGTGTGTGAGAGAGAGAGAGAGAGAGAGAGAGAGAGAGAGAGAGAGAGAGAGATTTACCTCAGCTGAAAGGGAAAGTATCAGTCCATGGTTGATACCATGCTAGCATTTCTATGTAACTAGCATAGTGTGGGTGTGTGTGTTTATGTGTATATATGTGTGTGTGTGTGTGTGTGTATAAATGGAGCCTACTCAAGTGCATTATTTTAAATACATGTAGCGCTGCACAACTTATCATTTGTTAATCATCTCTCTGTCTCTCTTTTTCTTTCTGTCTTTCTCTGTCTCTGTCTGTTTTTCTGTAGATAGATAGATAGATAGATAGATAAATAGATAGATAGATAGTGTGTGTGTGTGTGTGTGTGTGTGTGGAGTTATTAGGTCACACAAGGATACAAAAACACTTTTTTTTCACCAGGGAAAGATTTCTTGTGTAGTGCATGGAAAGCGATAAATGAGGTAAGATGGCAGTAAAATGCGAGTGACAGTTACTGTGTTACTAGCCACACACGGCTAATCGTCATGCTAATCTGCTAGTTCAGTACTCAGGGCGCTGATCAGGGAGTCGGCCATTTTAAGTGCTGTCTCAATCACAAAATCCTTCCACTGGAACATTCGCTTCATAAAAAATTCCCACAATGCACCACAAAAACCGGGGAGCATCGATGCTCACTATGTTCCCTTACAGGAAATGACGTCATGTTTTCTGAAGCTTCTCAGCTTGTAAAAAATGGCGGACAAACTCTCAGCCATCTTTGTCTACAAAATAGTAAGAAGTAGCTTGTTATAGTTGTTGTAGCTCTCAAATGATTACTTACTTTAGCGATTTTTAACTTTATTTGACGTTCTGTATACGGTTTGTTTGAGTCTAACGACTTTTAAGTGTTTAATGATTAAAAAAAATCCACTAGCGAGTCTACGATCCTGCTCGAAGCGCCATGGCGGCGAGAAACGCATGTGATTAAGCAAACAAATTTATACAACATATGATATAACGTCAGAAAGATATCGGTCCTGTCTGTTGTTGATAAACGCCAGTGGTGACGTTTTACAACGTAGTCATGACGCCGGAAATCGAGTCATCAGCATCGCAGTGTATAGTGAGCCAGGGTCCTAGTGCCCGAAATCGCGTACACGATCTACTGACTCTCCACGTAGCGAGCTGATTGAGACATGCGATCTCTCGCCCATCTCCGCTCTTCCGCATGTGATTAGATCACGACGGCTTCGCGGTTGTAGGACTTGTGCTGCTCTATAATTTGAGGATGAATCCATTTAGCACGCAGCGTGTCACAGTGACGGGGGTTTGACAGCCGACGCATGATGTATCTTTATATATGTGTGTGTGTGTGTGTGTGTGTAATTATCCAACATCGTAATGTTGGATAATTAATTACAAGTTACAGCAGAAAGGAGTTTAGAGCATCGGGTTCGGCTCATCAACTCAACGTAACACGGCTCATTAAAAACACTGGATGTAAAAATAAACGGAGAGCGGTGTGATGGAGCGGAGTTACTGTTAACACCCTGAAGTTGATTATTTTCCTATAACAGCATGTCCCAAAGTGTGGCACTCCTCTTATTCCACAGCAATCTGCCGACAGTTCTACACTTATATTAATTAAACAACGATGCATTATACATTTTATCCATTTATAGTTACATTAAATGTCCAGGGAACAAGTTCTCACTTCTGTTATAGCAGCTATAAACAGTCCTTCCCTCACGATCCTCTCTTTTTTCTCTCTCTTGAAGAAAAAAAACCTGCAGCTTCTCATGCTACTAACAAACCGCACGGCGTAAACTTCTCTGTTACAAAGCGCTGACACTGGAGACTCCTTCCATAAATGCTAAACAAACTTCCGGTCTCCTTACAGAAAACTTATCAACATATCAACCGAATCTATTTATTATAATCCGCTGTATGAGTCCCTGTGAATGAGCTGTTACTATAGAAACGATAACGAGCGCATTAATATAAACCTGTGATTTGCAGCTGCACTACTGTCAGAGTAGTATAGGTTAAAGTATAGGTTTTTTTTGTCTCATTTGTTTTTCTCTCTCTCTTTAGTTTTGGATCTCAGAGTGTATTTTTGAGTTTCCTCCTTTTCATGAAATCCAATGACACTCATCAGACCAGGTATATAATTATGATTTAACACACACACACTTTCTCTCTCTCTCTTTGTCTTTCTATTCGGTCTCTGTGTCTCTCGCCCCGCATGCAGCTGGGATCACGAGGCAGAAAAAATGACAACTCTAATTGAGGAGGAGGAATTTAAGAAGGCACAAGAGAGCTATCAAAGAGCCTTTTTAATTAGAGCTGTGCTTATTCCCTCCAGCAGCGGGAGGACACCTTCTGTTGTTGTGGCAGGACACAGAGAAAACACACACACACACACACACACACACACCTTCATCAGGGAGATAGATACACAGCTAAAGTGTACACACCTGCAAAACAGGGCTCAGCTTTATTAAAAAATTGTTCATTCACACACACTCACACACACACACACACTCCGCCTTCTTTACACTGTGCCATGTTCGATTTCCCATAATCCCTCTCCACACCTTCCGAAAGTAAACGGAGTCTAATTGTTGGAATTACATTAAACTCAGAGGTGTGGAGTGTATTTATTGTGCTAGTTATGTTATTTAATTAGGATGTAATGGATGCTCTGATCGATAAATCCCGTCCAAATGAATATTCAGTCTGTTCACTGCTAATTCGGCTCGTCTCACTCCAACACCATGCATCACATCGAGTGTGTGTGTGTGTGTGAAGAACACTCTCTCAGAGGAATTACTCCATGAATTACTCATTAATTATGTGCCATTAACAGAATCTGGGTCATGTTGCATCAGACTCCACTCCCAGTCCAAGTGAGACGTCTTTACAGGAACTCCGTGGTTCTCAAAATGGTGTCTGGGTTCTCCCAGGGAGCCGTGATTTTCTCATCTTCTAAACCCACCATTACTGAATAACATCAACTAGACTCTAATGACAATTATGCTGAAAATCATATAAAAAATTCAGAAAAAAAACCTCTCTGAATCCAAAATATTAGCTGTTACTGTACACATTTAAATAACATGGCTCATTTCTTTAAAATAATAAATTTGTTTGTAAAATAATCATTCACATACTGCGGTTCAGGCTCTTCCTGTACATCACCATGTTATCAGACTCCAAAACAGTTTTTTCCTCCTCATGAGCTTGTCAATCATTCTATTCATTATTCTGTTTGTTTATTTGTTTACCGGAAGTGATTGGGTCATGTGACCTGGACTACAGGCGTACCCTGCGCTCACACCGACAGCGACACGACACGACAAAGCGGCCGCAAGTCGTTTCATTTTCACTGAGAGCTAGCGATTACTGGAGACAGGAGGCGGAGCAACTGCTAGTAATGCGAAATAGGCGGGGCTAGCAATGCAACAAGGTTGAGTGAAGTTTAGCTTTATGCAAATGAGATGCAAAGCAATTTGGTGACTTTGAACATTACCAATGTTCCTCTCTCTCTCTCTCTCTCTCTCTCTCTCTCTCTCTCTCTCTCGCTCTCATTTCCCCTTCCTGTCTCCCTCTGGGATTTCAGAAGTTAATTATGCTTTCTAATGTGTGTATTAATTCTGCACCGCTCACTTCACCTTTCTTTTTTATAACTTATGAGCACACACACACACACACACATTTCCAGGTACACTATTACTCTTTTACTTTTGCTATCTATCTATATATATGTACATATTCTCTCTCACTCTCTCTCTCTCTCTCTCTCTCTCTCTCTCTCACTCACACACACACACACACACACACACTTCCTTCTCTGTGACAGATCCCATTAAAACACCTCTCACGCTCTCTACACTCCAGTGTCATAGATGACCCTGACGTGATTTTTCCTTTATTGTAACATCATTAGCACAGTTCTCCCTCTCTCCCTCTCTCTCTCCCTCTCTCTCTCTCTCTCTCTCAGCGGTGCCCTTCACACACCCTTCAGCTGCCTGAGTCCTGTTTAATGCACTGACGTCTCAGATTAGACACGAAATTACATGTCTACACACTCTGTGTCCTGGTGAAGGGTCACACACACACACACACACACACACACACCGCTGCCACATGTTCCCATGAGAGATTCCAAAATTGAGAAAAGTTGAGTGTCGAGTGACATCAGGCGTTTTTTTTTTTTTGCCTCCTTTTGACCTCCCGACAGAAGGAAGGAAGGAAGGAAGGAAAAGACAAAAAGACAAAATAATTAAAGAAGCAAAAAGAAAGAAAGGGAAGGAAGAAAGAATTTAAAATGTGAAAGGAAAAAGTTAAGGAAATATAGAGAACAGAAAGAAAGGAAAGGGGAATAACAAAAGACAAAAAGAGATATAAGGAAGGAAGGAAGAAAGAAGGAAGGATGGATGAAAGGAAGGCCATATAGAAGACATAAAGAAACAAAACGGGAATAAAGAAAGGCAAAAGGACAATAAATAATTGAAGAAGCGAAAGAAAGAAAGAAAGAAAGAAAGAAAGAAAGACTTGAAGAAAGAAAAAAGGAAGCAGAGAATGAAGATAAAATAAAAGACAGAAAGAGAGAATGTAAAAAAAGCACAAAGTAGGGAAGAGAAAAAGAAAGAGACAGAGACATACAGAGAGAGAGAGAGAGAGTGAGAATGAGAGAGAGAAAGAGAGAGAGAGATAATGAGAGAGAGAGAGAAAGAGAGAGAGAGAGAGAGAGAGAGATGTGTTGATGTGGGCCACAGCTGCTGAGCTCCTAAATGAGGCTTTGCTCAAATAAATAGCATTTAATTTCCTCGTCCCATGTTACCTCCCTCTCACACACACTCATCTCCTCCACATCCTCCTGCTAGTTCTCACACACACACCCACCCACACCCACACACCCACACACACACACACACACGCAGATACACACACACACACACAGATACAGTGTGTAAACAGATCTGTGTTTGAGTAACTGTGATATTAATCAGAGGTTTTATATCACTGTGGATGAAATAAACACCAACGATCCTTCTGAGAACGGCTCACTTAAGAATTCCTTTCATCCCGCATCCCGAGGATGGCTGTCACATCGCAATTCCGTGTGTGTGTGTGTGTGTGTGTGTTTATCAACTGTCCTGTTTTCTACACCTCTGTGTAACACTCTCTCTGGGATGAGAGAGAAAAGAGGAACGTTGAGTCAAGTGAGGAAAATAAAGATGGAGGACAAAGTGCAGGTGAAAACATGAGTGCGGTTAGTGAACGAATACTAGGAGATTTAGGACCTGTTGAAGGAAAGGAAGGAAGAAAGAAAGTGAAATGAAAGAAAGAAAGAAAGAAAGAAAGAAAAAAGGATGGACAGATAGTCGCTCCAGCCTTAAATAAAGACGTGCTGGATGTTCTGGAGGAGGAGGAAGCTGTCAGTGTGTTTCCTCTGCTCTGTGGTTGGGGAGTTCTCCGGGGAACTTCCTCCAGCAGCGCCGGGAATGCTGTGGGATTTTACTTCCTGATGGCTCCATAATTCCGGAACGTCGCTTCTCCACGTCCCTGGGGAAAACTCCAGCAGCTTCCACAACAGCACCTCTCAGCAGTGGCACGCTGTAGGAGGTGTTAAGACGTGATCTCTGGCCCGAGTGTCGGCTGTAATCACAGGAAGAGGTGGTGGAGGACGTTAAAACACTGTGTGTCATGCTGTTTCAGGAAAATAATCAAAGATGAAGTGGTGTAGTGAAGCGGAGTTACTGTTACCACCCTGAAGTTGATTATTTTCCTATAACAGCATGTCCCTAAGTGTTTTATTCCTCTTAAACCACAGCAATAACAACCCTTACAATGTCTATTTATTAAAGAAAGACAAATCATACGATCCATTTTTATCCGTTTATAGTTACATTTAACATTGTGGAACATCAGTGAAACACGCTTCCTGTTATCACTTACGTTACAGCAGCTATAAACAGTCGTTCCACAGCCGCACCAGCCTCTCTTTTCTCTCTCCCTTGAAGTTAATAAGACGAAGAAATGCAACTTGTCCTTTTTTATTACCGAGAAAATGCAAAAGAAGCGTAAACTCGTCTGTCCTTAAGACGTCGAAAAACTTAGTTACAGCTTTACCTCTGACTGTTACAAAGCGCTGACACTGGAGACTCCTTCCATAAATGTTAAATAAACATCTCCTTACATAAAACTTCACCACATCAGTGACTTTTATGTGATTTTTACGCATTAATATAAACCTGTGATTTGCAGCTGCACTACTGTCAGAGCTGCTGTTATAGAAAGTTAATCTGACCAATCAGAATCCAGAATTTAACAGCGCTGTTGTATTATAGTATTAAAGGAGCAGTGTGTGATGTTTTTAGCGCCCTCTGCAGCCTACTGGGTGAAATGTAATGTTCTGAAATCAGTGACAAGCCTTCCATTTCATACTTTGTTTGCCTCGCGACTTGCCTTTTATGGAAAAGGGGCGTGGCTGAACACTCTGTTCTGACGGGGGGTGGGGCTAATTTCTCTTTTGCATGTGTAGAACTGTGAAACCTGCTCGTCTAAATCATCACACACTCAGCATCAGTATGAGTTTCAGGAAGGAGGCGTGGCCTAAGGGCGTGGCCTAAAGCGCTGTGGGATCCAACAATTCTCACTGTTAGATTATTATAAACAAATATAAGATTGTTCAGCTTATATTTAAACTTTTTTTTTTTACTAACTTTCTTAGTAGTTTTATTTTATTATCAGATGATAGTAATAAGCAAAATTATCTGCCAGAATAATAACAATGTCGGGTTTTATCTGTAAAATTGACTCTAATAACGCACACGCTTTAGCTTGGAGCACGTCGGCGCTAACAGACTAGCCTGTAGCAAAAGTTACGTAAGATGATGAAAGAAAAATGCGGAATCCATTTAAGTGACTTGTACATGCGCATATTGATTTACCGGATGTGTCTCATTCTCTGGATTTGAAAGAAAAGCTGTTAGTGTGTGAATGGTAAAAATGTGTTTTCATGTTAGGTGTCATGTCGATGAAAGGAAAAGAGAATGACGAGGAGGTGAAGGTGAAGGTGAGGTGACGTCCCAGAAGGAACGTTTTCAAAGGCTTGAGCGTAAACAAGAGCCACGCTCATAAATATTCATGACCCGGGACTCGTCCGTCCCGTGGCTTTCATCTGCAGCAGAGCGAGAGATTAGGACAGAGGCAAAGAGGGGAAGAGTGAGGATGAAGAAGAGAGCGAGGGGATGAAAAAAAGCCGGAACGTTCTCTTTCAATGCGGGCCGATTTCAAGCTTGATTATGTTGGAGATGAGAGCCAGAGCTTCTCCACTCGGACTCTGTCTCTCTCTCTCTCTCTCTGTCTCTCTCTCTCTCTCTCGGGTTCTGGTTTTCTTTTCCGTCCCTGTGTGTGCTGAAAAATCACAACATCAAATCACGTCCAGTCTTTTTGACCATTGAAGGACTTAGGAGGACGCTGGTCTTCATATCTTCATGGTTGACTTGTGGAATATTAAGCAAAGCTTTAAATATGCAGAATAAAGATGATTTTTATATGAAATTATTTCATTATAAATCATTTGAGTGTAATTTGAGTTACAGAAACTAAAACGAGCATAAAAACTTATATAGGTATATATACATTTTTATACTGTTTATTTTCCTCTAACGGCACGTAGCTGTGTGTTTTATTCCTCTTATACCACAGCAATTTACCAGTAAGTACAATTTTTTATTTTCACATTGTACTTTTTATCCATTTACAGTTACAGTTAACATTGTGGAACATCTGCAAAACAAGTTAGTTCCTATAACGACGCTGCGTAATTATCACTTATGTTACAGCAGCTATAACGACCTCTTATTGTGTTACTGAGAAACCGCAAAGAAGCGTAAACTCCTCTGACCTGAAGATATAAAAAAAATTAAAGTTACAGCTTTACCTCTGACTGTTACAAAGCACTGACACTGGAGACTCCTTCCATCACTGTTTACAATTTCCTTAAATTTACAATCTCCTTACAGAAAACTTCACAATTAAAAAAAAAATCCGTTTATTATTAGTGGAGCGTCCAACGTACGAGTCCCTGTGCACGAGCTGTTACTATAGAAACGATAACGTATTAGAACGAGCGCATTAATATACATAAACCTGCACTACTGTCAGGGAAAATTATTCAACACTTTCTGACCAATCAGAATCCAGAATTCAACAGCGCTGTGGAATAAAACAGCCTTCAGCCTTCCACTTCATACTACGTTTGCCTTTTATGGAAAAGGGGCGTGGCTGAACCCTCTGTTCCGACTAACGTTGATTTTAGAATTGTGGAAACTCTTCGTCTAAATCTTAATTACATTTCAGAAGGAGGTGTGGCTTTACATTTGAAGGCGGAGCTATACAGTATGGTAATGATACAGTTACAGGTTAATTTGTATATTTATTATTTGTATAAAATCTGTTGTTTTATTAAATGTTTGATGTGGAAATGGTGTTACTTTGATAAATGATATTTGAGGCGAGTGTGTGATTTAAAAGCTAAACCAGCAGCCATTAGCTTCTATTAGCTACATTACATTAGCATCGTAGCTTCAACACGCAAGGAAGCAAACTTTTTGGATCAACACAAACTTAGAGTCCAGTCTGTCTCGTCTCATCTCGTCTCGTCTCGTCTCGGCTCACTTGAACAGCAGAACTTCTCTCTGTGGCCTTGTTTGATTTATAAATGGCTAAACTGACGTGTGGAAGCAGATTTATCCGTGTTACGAGGAACAAAGTGGAGGAAGATCAGAGAGCAGTGAAGGAGAAATGGAGTGCAGGGAGATTGAGACGTAAAGACGGGATTAGTTACACTCTCTTCCCTCGTTCTCTCGAAACCAGACGTTATTCCTGACAGCTTTACGAGGTCACACAGCGGACACGAGCGTCACGGATGAGGAAAGTTTGTTTATGATTTTAGACGCGGATTCGATGCGGTGTGGAGGAGGAACAGATATAACCTTCATCAGCGTCCCGATTCCCGACTCATTCATTCATTATACATTATACCAGTTCTGGATTCTGATTGGTCAGAAGGTGTTGATTAGTTTTCTATAACAGCAGCTCTGACAGTAGTGCAGCTTCAAATCACAGGTTTATATTAACGCACTCGTTCTAATTAAAATACATTATCGTTTCTATAGTAACAGCTCATTCGTAATCTAGGACTAATGTGCAATCTTTCATACGGTGAAGTTTTCCGTAAGGAGATTGTAAATTTATGTAACATTTATGGAAGGAGTCTCCAGTGTCAGCGCTTTGTAACAGTCAGATGTAAAGCTGTAACTTTTCCGAAAGTTTTCCGACATCTTCAGGACGGACGAATTTACGCTTTTTGGTTTCTCAGTAACAAACAAACAACACCAAGATGCGTTTTTTTGTCTTATTAACTTAAAGAGAGAGAAAATAAAGAGAGGCTGATGAGGGAACGACTGTTTATAGCTGCTATAATGTCAGTGATTGTTTTGCAGACATTCCACAACATTAAATGTAGCTATAAATGGATAAATATACATATTAACATGTTGTTCTCTAACATATATATATATGGAAATTAAATCGTTGGTAATTTGCTGAGGTGTAAGTAGAATAAAACACTTGGTGACGTGCTGTTATGGGAAAATAATCAACTTCTGTGTGGTAGCAGTATCTCAGCTTCATCACACCACCTCACTGTTGATTATTTCACTGTAACAGCGCAACACACACTGGTTTATAATGGTTTCATTAGTAAACCATGAAAAGTGTCTGGAATCATTTGTACGAAAGAAATCCATTACAAAACCAGCAGGAATTTTTAAAAAAAGTTTGTCCCCGCCCACATGAAAACCTGTTCATATGGATGACGACCGCAACGTTCCGAACATCTCCATCTTCACGCTCCGTGTGTAACGCTGCAACTTCCCCTGAGATTAAACATAAAGCTTGAAGTTTAGCGAAGCTCTGACCCGTGACTCTCGTTTCAGAGATCTGTAATTGTATCTGTGTGTCGTGATCTGATGTGGATTAGTGCCGAGTGCAAAATAAAAGTATAATTTATATCTCAATCTGTCCATCTGTCACTGAATATCTGCCTTCCTGCTTTTTAATGAGCGTCTGCGCTAAGCACGGATCTTTGTCTTGGCGCGCTAACGTGTCACGGCTGATATTTATTTAGGAACGACAGATGGAAAGAGTGCGAGGACTAGAAGAGGATGTTTTGTTTAAAAATTTTAATTGTTTTTGCCTTGCATGTGTGATTTTGTGTGTGTGTGTGTTAACCCTGATTTATTCAACTTGCTTGTGTAGTCATGCTAATTAGCTCAGCCACTAGTGCTAGCATGGTTCTACAGACGTTAGCGAGTGACACAGGAGAGATGTTTGCTGCATGAGATCTGTGGATTTGGAGAATTATGGAGCCCGTGGGTGCATAAAGTTATTTTTATATTATTATATTTTGTTTATGCGACAGTAGTGTCAGAATGTTAGATTCTTTAAAAAATTCATTACAATATTTCGGGAATAAGGAAATGTTCCGCCAAAAATGAAATGCACAAAAAGTTCCCAAATGTAATCAATCAACTAAGATGTGAATTAATGTTTGTATCAATAGCACCATGTGTACGCTACCATATCATCTGAATCACTTCTAATGTACAAGCTCCGCCTTTAAACTTTAGGCCACGCCTCCTACCTGAGACCAAACTACACGCTGAGAAAGAAAGTCATTCGGCTTCATGACTTTACGCTACGGTTGTTTTAAGCTGTTGTTCAGCTGATCAACTAAATCTAGAGTAGGTTTTTGCTTACAGTAAAACTAACGGGACAAAAATTATGCAGATTTTACCAGTAGGGGCACTCAAGTGCTGGTTTAGAGACGAAAAACCTACGTGTCCTATTTATGAGTCTTGATATACATGCTAATTAGAAGGCATGCTAATTACTAGCATGCTAATAATAACTAGCAGTATATTCTGTATTTATTTTACACCTCGGTATTGTGCAATGCTAATAAACATGTTTATTCCTTATATTATTAATGAAATGTAACGGTACCGGAACATCTCAGAGAGGTTCAGGTGTTTCATTCGTTCATTCATTCACACACACACACACACACACACACACACACACCAGTCTGTCCCTTGTGTGTTAATCTGTGAATCTAAAGATGTGATTTTTTAGTGGCTGTTATGAATTATTCATGAGGAAGGAGGAAGGGGGTGTCGCTGAGGGAGATCAGCAGGTAGGATGAATAGCATTAGCACGCTTTCACACATGAGCGACGCCATCATGGACGTTTAGTGGCAGCCACCTTTACTCGCTGCTTCAAAGGCGTACGATGTCGACCTCCACTGTTTATTTATCACTTCATCTTTCTTTTTTTTCCTTTTTTTTTTATTTCCTGCTTATCTGAAATGCAGGACAGGTTCAGTGCATCACCAAATATATTTAAGTAAGGAATAAAACGCTTTATACTTTTTTATATTTTTATCCGTTTATAGTTACGTTTAATGTTGTGAAACCTCCAGGAAACGAGTTCTCGCTTATGTTATAGCAGCTACAAACAGTAATAATGAGTTATATAACATTACAATGCATCGCAATATCATAATCAGTGGCAGCTCATTAATATGCATGATATTGTCATTAATATTTATGAGCATGTGACTTTGCAGCATCAGGATTGGTCACTGATGTCATGCTCATGCAGATAATGCGTTTAAATCATGCAAATTAATAATCATGCAAAGTTATTCTGCAGCCTCGTGTCATCTGTCAGTCACCGGCTCACTCGGGGACGGAGTTTTTTCCCTCTCAGGTGTCAATAACCCTAAACTAATCAGCTCGACGGAGCAGGGAATACTGAGATCTGAGATCTGAGATCTGGAAAATGACACGGCGGTGTTAAGAGATTTCATTTGCACAGTGCGATCGCCCGTGCTGAGATTTCCGAATTATTTTCTCCGCAGGATTTTTTTTTTTAAAGGCCACTGGCTATCATGGTAGCTAAACTAGCTTGTGTGTGTGTGTGTGTGTGAGTATTTCCTTGTGTGTTAAACAGGAATAGGAAATACCTACAAACCAGAAAGAGATGCAGTGATTAAAGGAATACTCCAGAGCTTTTTATCTAAAACTCCGTCAGCTCTATCTGTAGCGTGTGTGTGTGTGTGTGTGTGTGTGTGATTAGCACTGATAAGAACTTCAACATGTTTTATCTTCACTGAGAAAAAAAAAGAAAACAGAAATGCTCGCTAGATTTACGCCAAACTCGTTTATAATAAAAGTTTAAAGGGCAGCTGTTGTAAAAAAAAAATATGCGACTGTAAGACACAAAAACACTCTACTGGCACGACGCAGGAAGAATAAAGATGTGAGGATGAGACGGATGTGAAAGAAAATCGTACCAAAGCTGCTCTAATGGACTTTCATTAAACCGTAAAAAGAAGTTCCGGTTACTTTACACTTTACACCTGAAGGTTCTGTCGTTTCCATACGCCATCGAATTGTTCCCTGCGGTAAAGTAGCTCCAGCTCCGGAACCATGGAGTGATTCTGCAGATTTACATACAGCTTCATTTTATAAACTTCTTTTTTTTTTTTTTTTTTTTGCTTCATGAGGGGAAATTAGAGATAATTCTTCACTAAAATTCAGCACACGACCAGAAGGTTGCGAAATCCTTCAAATCCTTTTCTTCCTGTTTTGTTGATTTGTGTTATTTATTTTATTATATATATATGATTTGTGTTAATAAAGCAGCCTGACTCTAAATTAGCCCAGGAACAGCTTTAAGTTTAGCGCTGTGCTGCTGAAAGGCGTCGAGTGGTGAGGATCTAGGTACGCTTTGATTTTTACGGAAGAAGAAGAGGAGCACGGATCAAACGGACCGCTGTGAGCGACGATAAACCCAGAAATCCCTCGGTGAGGAGTGTGAACTCTCGTTAACATTGTTTCTGTCGGCTTCCACGCACGAGCCGAAGGAGACGCTCCAGAGAGACGTAGTGAAGGAGCTTCCTGAAGATGAAAACGTGTGCTGGGGCGTTGTTCTGTGGTTCTGTTTCTGTAGTTCTGTGGTTCTGTTTCTGTAGTTCTGTGTTTCTGTAGTTCTGTGGTTCTGTGTTCTTGTGGTTCTGTGTTTGTGTGTTTCTGAGGTTCTGTTCTGTGGTTCTGTGTTTCTGTGTTCTTGTGGTTCTGTGTTTTTGTGTTTGTGTGTTTCTGAGGTTCTGTTCTGTGGTTCTGTGGTTCTGTGTTTCTGTGTTCTTGTGGTTCTGTGTTTCTGTGTTCTTGTGGTTCTGTGTTTCTGTGTTCTTGTGTTTGTGTGTTTCTGAAGTTCTGTTCTGTGGTTCTGTGTTTCTGTGGCTCTGTAGTTCTGTAGCTCTTTGGTTCTGTGTTTCTGTGGCTCTGTGGTTCTGTGTTCTTGTGGTTCTGTGTTTCTGTGTTCTTGTGGTTCTGTGTTTCTGTGTTCTTGTGGTTCTGTGGTTCTGTGGTTCTGTGTTTGTGTGTTTGTGTGTTTCTGAGGTTCTGTTCTGTGGTTCTGTGTTTCTGTGGCTCTGTAGTTCTGTAGCTCTGTGGTTCTGTGTTTCTGTGTTTCTGTGTTCTTGTGGTTCTGTGTTTCTGTGTTCTTGTGGTTCTGTGGTTCTGTGGTTCTGTGTTTGTGTGTTTGTGTGTTTCTGAGGTTCTGTTCTGTGGTTCTGTGTTTCTGTGGCTCTGTAGTTCTGTAGTTCTGTGGTTCTGTGGTTCTGACCCTCTCAGTGCAGCATTAGGACTGTTAAAATAAAATACCAGCGTCATGCTAACACTTAATAGAATGCGAGAGTGACTCATTTCATCGTTCATTTAAAGTGCGTAAACAAGGCTTCTGAGAAGAGAGCTGCAGCCTGCCGGCTTTCTTTATTCCCGCGTTATCGCTCCGTGGGCTGAAAATAAAAGCCTCTAACAATAAAACACACTGCCTTCACCTCGCTCTCCAGTAATCACATTACAGGAGCTCAGTGTTTACTGAGAGAGAGAGCGAGAGAGACAGAAAGAAAGAGAGAGAGAGGGTAGAGAGAGCGACAGAGAGGGCACAGACAGGGGGAGAGACAGAGAAAGAAAGAGAGAGAGATAGAGCGGGCAGAGAAAGACAGAGTGAGAGAGGGAAATAGTGAAAGGGAAATAAAAAGAAAGACAGAGACTCACAGGGATAGAGGGAAACAGAAAGAGAGACACACAGAGAGAAATATCAAGAAAGAGACCAACAGAGAGAGACAGAGAAAGAAAGAGAGACAAATAGAAAGACAGAGAGAGAGACACAGAGAGAGAGAGAGACAGACAGAGAGAGAGAAAAAGAGAGAGATAGACAGACAGAGAGAGAGACACAGAGAGAGAGAGGGAAACAGAAATGGAAACAGACAGAGAGACAGAAAGTGAGAAGTAGAAAGAAAGAAGCAGAGAGACAGAGAGAGAATGAGAGAGACAGATTGAGACAGACAGAAAGACAGAAAGAGAGAGAGAGATGAACAGCACAGTTATTGAGTTTTAATGGACGCTTTAATGTAACGCTTCACTATTGGTTTTAATTTATGATGTTTTTTAAAATAACCGACTTGTTAATCTTTAAAAGCTGCACTGGTGTAAACTGAGAGACAGAGAGAGAGAGAGAGAGAGAGAGAGAAAGAGAGAGAGAGAGAGAGAGAGAGAGAGAGAATAAACGCAGTGTATTTCTCTTTCACATTTTTTTAAAGAAAGCTCAAAAAGGCCAGAGGGTTGAGAGTTTGTCGAGGGTTTGTCTCAGTGTCTGAGAGTTTCCTGTTCCTCATTTTTCCAGGCCACGCTGTCTGATTCTGAAACACGACACGCACCTCGAACTCGGACTCGGACTCGGCCTTTCTGCCGGAGACAAAGGCGAAGAACCCGGAGCCAAACTGAAGAGTTCAGAAGTCACACGGCGGAGAAACTTTTCTTTCGGAATCCTCCTTTGCCCTGGACATGAACCAGAAAAACTGTGAATTCCTCTGCCACATGCGTGAAAAAGTGAAGAAGAAAGAGAGGGAGACAGAGAGAGGGTGAAAGAGAGAGAGAGAGAGAGAGAGAGAGAGAGAGAGAGAGAAGATGGGAAATAATCTCATATAGCTTGAAATCTCTTTGGATATTTTTAAAGCTTGGTTTGAAAAACATATTCACGGCTGGGAATTCAGTTCAGAGCTGGCGCGGGATGATAGAAGGAGGACGGTGATTAGCATGAAGAAAGTGTGTGTGTGTGTGTGTGTGTATGTGTGTGTGAGATTGTCCGTGAAAACACTCGTCCGCATCTGACCCTGAAGCATGCAGTTGGATCTGTTGTATAAGAGCATCGTCCAGCTCCAAACGTTCTTTCTTCAAGATTCTTTACTAAGACAACTAACGTTCCGGACGCTAATCAGTTCAGGACGCTAATCAGTTCCGGATGCTAATCAGGGCCATTTCTTGCTATAAGCCTCCAGACCACCGGGTGGCGCCATGATTTTATAAAATAGATATGCAAAAAAAGAAAAACTTTACGTAACAGGAAGTCCTGCAGCTCCCCTTGCGATGTGAAAAGAATAGAATTTACGTAACTAAATTCGATAACAAGTAACATCGGAAGCTCACGAAGAAACAACGATCAAACGAAGCAATCATATCTGTCTAGCGTAATCATTAAAAACGCAGACGTGGAGAAACTAATGAATTAATAAATTGGCTTTAGTCCGTTAATTTGTCCACTTTATTACTTCTGCTTTTTGATATCATTGAAATATAAAAAGTTAGTGGCTAACTAGCTAGCATCTAGAATTAGAAATGTTAGGTAACATACTTTACTACAAGCTTTCCAGAGCAATAGAAACTCATATGAGGAAGAAATGAGTTGAAAACCTTCACCATGCTAATTAGCCTAATAGTCTAATGGTCTTTTTTCAGGTGATATAAGGAAATATTTTGGGGGCGTGGTCAGCGTTAGAACTAACTGAAAGAAAATTTAAAGCCTAATTCTTCCTGGCTATATATATAACTAACTAATATATAACAAGCTAATATATATCTAGCTAATGTATAAGTAGCTAATATACAACCATAGATAATGTATAACTAGCTAATGTATGACTAGCTACTATATAAATATAGATAATATGTAACTATAGATAATATATAACTAGCTAATGTATCTAATGTGTAACTATATATAATATATAACTTTAGATATCTAGCTACTATATAACTATAGATAACATATAAGTAGCTAATTTATAACTAGCTAAAGTGTAACTAATTTTCAAATGTTAGTGTTAAAGAGCAATGTAATATATTTTATTTATTTTTATTATTGGACTTATTTTATACAGTTGTATTTATTTTTGACTTGTTATTTATGTATGCAGTTTGGTTGGTTAATAATTTCTGCCGAATAGTTTGCTACGCACGCTGTTAAAAGGACGACGTGATAAATAAGCGATGATGAAGAAGCGCAAAATAAAATAAAATAAAAGGATCTACGTAATATCTTCTTAAATTGGTTAGCTTTATAGGTTTATACATGAGATCGTTAATCACGTATCAGGATGCGCATTCGGGAGATCGTAACCCTCGGAATATTTCGTTATTATCGTTATTATCGTTATTATCGTTATCAGTTCCGGCTGAAAACCCAGCGGAAATCCGTCACCTTCATTTCGACTCTCAGCAGCGATGAAGAGCGTCCAATAAAACACTCTCCATCCACAAGTAGAGCGTTGGGGTAATTACCAATTAGGGCAGCCGTCAGCCGTGTGTGTGTGTGTGCGTGTGTGTGCACGTGTGCGCGCGTGTGTGTGTGAGTGTGTGTGGGTGTGAGATGCAGGTTTCTAGCCGAGCAGCCAGCCGTATTGAACTATGTGTTAAATATCCAGAAAATTTTTAATCTAATGCTCGAGTCGTTCGCTGTCAGTTTTGTCAGATAATTATAAAGTCAACATGTGGCCGGTCTATTCATCCCCTTTTTCCTCCTCTCTCTCTCTCTCTCTCTCTCTCTCTCTCTCTCTCTCTTTCTTTCTTTCTGTGTCTCTCTAGGAGCCAACTTCCACAACATGTAACTATAAACGGATAAAAAGTATGGTGTGTCATTTAATAAATAAATAAAAAATTAAATGTTATCAAGTTGCTGTGGTGTAAAAGGAATAAAACACTAAATTGGGGACATGCTGTTATAGGAAAATAATCACCTTCAGGTTGGTAACAGTGACTCCATTTCATCACAGACACACACACACACACACACACACACACACACGTGTTTATTAGATGAGGTTTATTAGACTGTGCGGTGTGAAAGTGTGAAGCCCTGAGATTAGCGTGTCCATGTGAGGGAGGTGATGAGAGGCGGAGCCTGTTGCTAGGGGCGACTGACAGACAGGTGGAGCACTCGTTCTGTTCAGAGCTAATCGCTGCAGGAGAGCTAGCTGATGTGAGAACAAAGGGAGTGAACGCCTCTTCTTTACGTCTGTTATTTTCATCTGTTCTTCTCAGCCTCAGTGTGGAACAGACACAAACATCTCTTCATTTTCATCTCTCCGTTCCTTCTTTCTTTCTTTCTTTCCTTCCTTCTATCTTCATTTCTTTCTTTTTCTTTAAAATGTTATTCTGTATGTTGATGAATAACGAGAGATGTTTTCAGCCGGTTCTGATCTGACTCAGATCAGTGCGTCATTAACACATCGCTCCGTCCTGATTTTACACCTGGAGGCTGTCAGGGTTGAGTTGATAATCAGGGGTGAGTTGTTCTTCAGGATTGAGTTGTTCTTCAGGGTTGAGTTGATAATCAGGGTTGAGTTGTTCTTCAGGGTTGAGTTGATAATCAGGGTTGAGTTGATAATCAGGGTTGAGTTGTTCTTCAGGGTTGAGTTGATATTCAGGGTTGAGTTGATAATCAGGGTTGAGTTGATATTCAGGGTTGAGTTGATAATCAGGGTTGAGTTGATATTCAGGGTTGAGTTGATAATCAGGGTTGAGTTGATAATCAGGGTTGAGTTGTTCTTCAGGGTTGAGTTGATATTCAGGGTTGAGTTGATAATCAGGGTTGAGTTGATATTCAGGGTTGAGTTGATAATCAGGGTTGAGTTGATAATCAGGGTTGAGTTGTTCTTCAGGGTTGAGTTGATAATCAGGGTTGAGTTGTTCTTCAGGGTTGAGTTGATAATCAGGGTTGAGTTGATATTCAGGGTTGAGTTGATATTCAGGGTTGAGTTGATATTCAGGGTTGAGTTGATATTCAGGGCTGAGTTGTTCGAGCTGACGGCTGATTAGATGAAAGAACGTCGTGCTCCAGATGTGGTGATGAGTGAACAGAGATGGAGATGATGCAAGCGTCTGATCTCGCTATTGGACTGCCGTGTGTCAAACTCAGAGAGACGGATGGAGAGACAGACGGGCGTTAGACCTCGGAGTTCCATCATGTGAATGTAAAACAAGCGTGCTGGAGTTGCAGCGCTCCTCGAGTGTATACGTGATAAATAATCCTTTATATTTCACTTCATTATCCGCTTTACTGAAATATTTAACGTTACCGAGCGTTAGATTAACCACCGTGTAGCTCGTAAATGTGTTTAATGGAACCGAAACTCTACACGTTCAAAAACATGATGCAATTATTCATTCAGCTTAATACAAAGAAAGAAGGAAGAATATTTATATTTATAAGTAAGTCATGTAGGAAGTGACAAATGTATGAAGACATTTGCATTTTGCATTTCTGCAAATAAAAAAGAAGAGACTCTGACTCTCTATTAAGAAAGAAAGAAAGAAAGAAAGAACATTTAAAATAAAAAATAAAGAAAAGAAAAAAGAAAGAAAGAAAAAGATGATTAAGAAGAAAATAAGTTAAAAAGGAATACATTAATAAAAGAGAGACATTTAAAAAGAAGGACAGTAAAAAGAAAGAAAGAAATTTTTGAAATGGGTGTTATTAAAAAAAAAGGCAGAAATAAATAAAGAAAAAAGAAAGAAATAATGAAATAATAAATGAAAGAATGAGAAAGAAAGAAAAAAACATTAAAAGGACACAGAAGCATTTCATAAGAAGAAGAATCCACTCCACACAACACTGTTTAAAATCAATAACCACATCTTCAGTTTCCTCAGCTTCGACTCTCCCACAGGCAGCGCTGACCCAAGCGTGTGTGTGTGTGTGTGTGTGTGTGTGAGAGAGAGAGAGAGAGAGAGAGAGAGAGAGAGAGAAAGCGTAGGGTCATGAGGTTCTGACCTTATGTAGATCCACATATGAACTTCTGTATGCTGGCTGGAGGGGAATCTGGAGCAGTACCACATACACACACTCACTCTCTCTCTCTCTCTCACACACACACACACACACACACACACACACACACACACACTCTCTCTCTCTCACACACACACACACGCACACACACTCACTCTCTCACACACACACACTCTCTCTCACACACACCCACACACACAAGTTTCTCTTGTCTGCCGTTATGTTCTTGAGGAGCAGGAGATGAGGAACTGGGATATGGTGTGATATGCAAAAGAAAGAAAGAAAGAGAGAGAGAGAGAGAGAGAGAGATTGGAGAGAGATTGAGTATAAGTTCTACAGCAAATGATGAAAAAAAGTTAATCAGTACTCAAAAAATTATTACTTAACCCTAAATATTGTTAAAAATTAAAATACTCGAGACAAAAAATTAAATATTTTGTTTTAAAGGTGCAATAGTTGATTTATTTCTTTTGTACAAATAACTGGAAAACTGTGTAGAACGTGATAAAAATAAATGTTTAAGCCACGATCTCAGCAGGAGTGTGTTATGCAGCTGAAAGAAACCTATTTGGGAAAAGTGCTTGTTTGTGTTTCTTCCTGTCAGTCATTTTATAGTCCCGCCCCCAATATCCCTTCACTCCGCCCCTATCTCAGTCTGTTCAGAAAGAACAACATGGCTGAAACCGGTACACGCCCAGCGCAGCCAGATAATTCTCCTGTGAGCAAAAAACTACACTGTGCTTCAAAAAAAAAAAAAAAAATCCAGAATACACACTGGCTGTGATGAAACATTTTATTACTGGTGAAGGCGATGAAGCTGGACATGGAGTTAGCGATGTCGCTCCTGGACAGGTCTGTAAACACAATCTATATAACATAACGAATCAAGCAGATATGTTTTTATCATTTCGAGAGCTGGAGAAGGTAATGCTTTAGACAAAGCACCTTTATAGAAAGTTGTGTAATGCTAGCTAAAGCTCGTCAATGCTAATTACAAAAAAAAATAAAACAGGACAGAGAAGACACTCATGAACATTATCATAAATCATACAGTATAAAGCAAATTTCTTTCGTGTGTTTAAAGTGTTATAACTATAAACACAAGTGTGCTTGAACTTGAGTTAGCATGCTAGCGCTAGTTGAGCCACCTTAGG
Source organism: Pangasianodon gigas (assembly GCA_022758105.1). NCBI lineage: Eukaryota > Metazoa > Chordata > Actinopteri > Siluriformes > Pangasiidae > Pangasianodon > Pangasianodon gigas. Next base: position 25,252,044 of record CM040466.1, read on the forward strand.
TTCTGGGGGCGGAGTTTTGTGAACATGGACGGAATGGAAGGGCGGGCTCAAGGAGTTAAAAAAAATTAAACAAATCTTATTCAATTTTACATTTAATTTAACAATTTAACAAATCTTATATAACTTCTATTTCATCATTAGAGACAAATGTTGACGAATCTTATCTAAATCTTATCTAAATCTTATCTAAATCTTATCTAAATCTTATCTAACGCACCTTTAATTGACTAAAATTCCTGTAATTTTTCGTAAACTAAAGCTAACATTTAGCAGCGAAGGCTATTTTGGTCAAAAGATTAAAATGAAAAATCTGATTCAAACAAATATTTCACATTAAATTCAAAAGAACTCCATGAAGAGCAATTTTTTTTTGGATTTTCTTTAAATGAAGTCATTATTTTTTTTATGAATCGTCTCCTTTGACCTCTGACTAATTTCCATTCCTGAGACGCTGCAGCTCTGTGATCCTCGTTTTATTTCCCCGAGGTCAGAGCGGAGCTGTTCGCCGCCGCGTTTGTTCTCAGCACCAGATTAATCCAGATTAAAGCCTCTCTGGATTAGACTGTGGATTATTTTACTTCTCATCTTCTGACAACGCAGCTCTGTGCATTTCTCTGTAAACGTGTTCTATCGTTCCGTCTGTCCCTCACCAGGCCGTGAGAAATCAGCGTTCGTGTACGTTAACACGCGGCTGAATCAGCATCACGTGCAGCAGGGCATGCTGGGAGCGCGGGTGAGAAGGGAGGGGAATAATTTAATTTTGGGCTTTGTGCTGCTCGCGCGATTCCTCATCTGATTAATCCGGGATTTAATTCAATCTGGAGCCACCAGAAATAACGCAACATGCGAACGTACGCTGTTCCAGTCCTGCTGTTTCAGCTCCTGATCACACACACACACACACACACACACACACAACTGACATTGAACACGCACACACACACACACACACACACACACAACTGA
>CM040466.1:25254594-25264802 GCA_022758105.1 Pangasianodon gigas
ATGGAGGAACTCTGTAAAAAATGGCTGTAATTCCTAAACGGTTAATGCAATATTTTTGTTAAACCCCTTGAATTAAAGCTGAAAGTCTACGCTTCAGTCACATCTTGACTGCTTCATTTCAAATCCACTGTGGTTGTGTACAGAGGCAAAATTACCAAAACTGTGTCACTGTCCCAATATTTATGGACCTGACTGTATATTATAATATGTTACAACCGTTATTTTTAACCACGATAATAGCCGCCTATTTAAAAATATCATTTCAATCACAGACACAGAGTTTGTATTAGAGACGTTGTACACCAGAGTCAGTATTTATAATGAAGCACACTGATGAACAGATTGAAAGCACTCTCTTTTTTCAAAAAGTGTATTATTATTTAGCAATCTAATAAAAATTCTTTATGCAAATCCTCTTGCATTAAAACTGTGCTTTTTCTCTTTTTTAAATTATGCATTTGTTACTTGTCAGTTGATTTCCTGCATTTCTGTTCTGTTCCACATTTATTCCTGCTTTCCGAACATGGTAAAGGTTGAGTAGAACCAATTCAAGTGGACGTCATGTGGGCTTTGTAGCTTCACTGCTGGAATTGGGTAACATTCTGAAGTTACAGGACAGTATCTTTGAAGCCATGTTGAGTTTGTGAGTTCGAGCTTCACCTGGAGGATGGGGTTTATGCAGTGGTTCTGATCAAGTAGTTGAGTGCCTAAGTTCATTTGTTCTAGTTTGAAGGGCAAGTGGACATGACATGACGCACCTTCTGTGGCTCCAGTGGCGCAATCGGTTAGCGTGCGGTACTTATACAGCAGTACATGTGAAGCCAAAAATTTAAATATTTACAATATATTTTTGTGAATCCATTTATTTCTGTAAAGCTGCTTTGTGACAATGTCCATTGTTAAAAGCGCTATACAAATAAAATTGAATTGAATTGAATGCCGAGGTTGTGAGTTCGAGCCTCACCTGGAGCATGAGTTTTGCGTGAGACATCTGGTAACATCTCAGCTGTCCCAGTGGATCTCATGCTTTAAGCGTGAAGTTGAACCAGTGAAAGTCGGAAGGGCAAGTGCACGTCTACCTTGAGCTGTAGCTCCAGTGGTGCACAGTACATACAGTATATGGTAGTACTTGTGGAGCAATGCTGAGGTTGTGCTGGGGCATGAGCTTTATGCAATGGTTCAGATGACTTAGTTAGGTGCCCTAGTTAGTTCCTTGTTTAAAGCTTGAGTAGAACCAATGCAAGTGATGTGATATATAGGAATCATGACACATCATGTAGGAATTCCAGCTTCACCTGGAGCATGTGCTTACCTGATGGTTTAGATGACCAAGTAGGTCACCCAAACACAGTTCTCCATGGTTAAAGGTTGAGTAGAACCAATGCAAATGGACATCATGTGGGCTTTGTAGCTTCACTGCTGGAATTGGGTAACATGCTGAAGTTATATGACAGTATCTTTGAAGCCATGTTGAGTTTGTGAGTTTGAGCTTCACCTGGAGGATGAGTTTTATGCAGTGGTTTGGATCAAGTAGATGTGTGCCTAAGTTCATTTGTTCTATTTTGAAGGGCAGGTGGACATGACGTGCCGTGTCTTCTGTGGCTCCAGTGGCGCAATCGGTTAGCGCGCGGTACTTATACAGCAGTACATGTGAAGCCATGCCGAGGTTGTGAGTTCGAGCCTCACCTGGAGCATGAGTTTTACCCGAGAGCTATAGTAACATCTCAGTGGATCCCATGCTTTAAGCTTGAAGTTGAATCAATGAAAGTTGGAAGGGCAAGTGCACATCTCTCTTGTGCTGTAGCTCCACTGGTGCAGTTGGTTAGTACACAGTACATATATAGTAGTATCTCTGTGGAGCAATGTTGAGGTTGTGAGTTTGAGCTTGACCTGGAGCATGAGCTTTATGCAATGGTTCAGATGACTTAGTTAGGTGCCCACTCATAACTGTCCTAGTTAGTTCCTTGTTTATTTCACTCCACTTCTGGACATGTTAGTGTGTGCTACACGTGAAGCCATGCAGAGATTGAGCTTTACCTGATAGGTAAGTAGAACCAAAGCAAGTTGAAAGGGCAAGTGCACATCCTACTGGGCTTGTAGCTCCAGTGGCACAATCGATTAGTATGCAGGACTTGTATGGTAGTATGTGTGAGTAGTTGGTTCCGTGGTTAAAGCTTGATCTGAACCAATTCCTGTGGTTTTCATAGCTCCCGTGTCACAATTGGTAAGCCCATGGTACATATCCAGCAGCACTTGTGATGCCATGCTGAAGCTGTCAGTCCACCTGGAGCATGAGCTTTACTCTGTGGTTCAGGTGACCGAGCTGAAGACCAGATCTCAGCTACCATGGTTTCATGTTTAAAGTGGTTGTGTGCTGTGTTGATAAAACTTTGGGAAAAATTTAAAAGTAATCTATCAGAGGTGCTTCATGTTTTGCGATAATAATAATAATATAATAATAATGCCACTCATTCCTCTCCTCTGGAGAGCAGGGGATGAGTTAGAGCTTTGAGCTCAGCTTGGAGTGGCCATGATGCCATTTGGAACGCTGGGAAGAAAGATTACAGATTTGTTCCCTGTGGACGTCCCCTCAAAACCCACCACCGGGTTCTCCAAGTGATGTTTTTAAGTTCACACAACCTGAGAGAGTGGAGAGAGAGGAGAAAAACTGATGGGGAAAAGTGAAGTGAAAATCCCGGAGGACTTCCTGTCCCTTCCTCCATCGTGCTGTAAGCGTTCCGTCTTTACTTCCTGTCCGCTTCATCGCTGTGTCTCTTTAGGCTTTGATGCTGCTTGAAAGGACAGAATGAGAATGAACAATGTGCTGAAAAAAAAGTGTGTGTGTTTTTAATGCTTACTTAGCAAGCCGTTCAGGGATATCCCAGCATGCCTTTCACCTACCCTCAAACTCGTGGCCATGAGCTGCCCTCTTATTCGAGTCTTTCGGGGGTTTTTGAGTATGAGACAGAAAGAAAGGCAGAAAGACTCTGATCACAACCAAGGTAATTAAAAATACGAAGCTTTTAGCCAGTATTAGTGATAGCTAATTTTTCCACACACTGCTCCGCTGATCTCCTCTCATGAGACATCAGCATCATTAAACAAAGGAATTTATCTAACACTCCTCACTACACATCTGCACCATGTAGCAGAGGCATGAATAAATAAAGAAGCACAATAAATTACACTTACACTGCGCAATATGTTTCACAATATATAATTTTGGATTTAATTAGGATATAATTAGATATCATTTTTCTATCTCTGATTTTTTTGGGGGGTAGTTTATTGGTAAGCATCTGTGTTTATCTATCTATCTATCTATCTATCTATCTATCTGTCTGTCTGTCTGTCTGTCTGTCTGTCTAGTTATCTATTTTAGTACAAGTAGCCACCTGCACTTTCTAAATATTGTAGAAAAAAACCCTGCACCTCGGATCAGATCTTGGAGTTTGACCCTCAGCATTCACGAGAGAACGAGGGAAGAGATGAAGTACAGAAAACCGGTCAAAAGTGCTGAGACATAAAGTTTAGAACCTCCCAGGAGAGAGCAAGAGCCAGAAACAAAGAAAAAAAAAACCCTGAAAAGAGAAAAGCTTAAGAAATGCAGGAAATATCTTCTAGACAGCTCTTTAAAGCTGAGCAGAAGTCCAGCTAGACGCAGTGGGTTCATGGAGAAGTCAAGGAAAGAGGAAGACAAAAGCAGGAGAAGAGAACCTGAGCCAAGGCCGACCAAAAACAGGCTGTAATTATGCAGGCGGAACATCTTCTCCCTTCAGAGAGGGCTTAAGCGTTGATCTTTTCTTACTCTCACTCTCTTTCTCAATCTCTCGTTCCCTTGGCCGAAGTACAGAAGAAGGATTAAAACTCAAACAGATGACACTTTCTCCCGCGATGTTACTGTTACAGCTCGACTCTCTTTAACGCCGTTCACAACTCCGGCATTTACCTTCCTGAATTCACTATTCACTCCAACGCCTCCACAGCTGCCGTTTTTCAGGTTATATTAAAGAAGAAGTCACTTCCACACTCTGCTACACCTACAGAAAGGATTTAAAGCTGTGCAGATATCAATGCCTCAATCCCCAGTGAGGAGGGGAGGGGCAATACTGACAATTACATCAATACTGATGCAGGAAAAGTTCTCCGTATTCAGACTCGGGTTACGCAGCTGTGTAAGTAGAATGTGAGCTCCATATTCAGGTTAAAAATTTCGAGTAGGAGTAGGGATGCTCCAGTAGAAGCGTCAGAGACAGTGGTTTTTCAGTAGTGCTTAACCACAAGAACTCGTCTTTAAACATGGAAAAAAGAGGGATAGAAAATGCAGACTGAAGAACGAAACTTCAATTTTTTCTTTGCTGTCAAGTGTAATATGATGTAACAAAAGCAAGAGACAATTAAAAAATTAAATTAAAATTAAAAGGCTGATACTATTATACTGTTTATGAATGGGAAGACGGCGAGCATTGAAATCTAAAAGGAGTCGAGTATCAATAATTGCTGCATGAATCGTCCTAGTTGTAATTTTGACATTAATCACTGGTTTAATTTCACAAAATGGCTTCCACACTCATTATTCAGGAGATTATAAAATTGAACAAGCATATCCTGTTATTTTACTTTCATTTTGTTTAAATCTTGCTCATATCAGTTACTTGTACTCACAAATGAAGCCACGTGATGCTAAATCGAGGTTCTGAAATAGCAACGTCTATGCAGGATATCATCTATTTTTTTGTTTGCTATTTTGAGTTTGAAAAATGCTTTGTTTACTTTATCTGTTGTCTTGTATAATCTGAGTTTATACTGCAGTTCTGATCAGTTCTTTATCTCTGATTCTCCTCTTTTTCTGTTCTTTTAGTTCTCTGCTTACTAACTTACTAACAAGGACTGGAACTGGGAAGCAATGCTCAATCAATCAGCCCCAAATAACCTCTCTAATTTAGCTGCATAAAAAAACACTAAATATCCTCCTGTTCTGCATCTCTGTTACTGTCACTGCAGTTAGGTTTTACATTTTCATCTGTCTGCATTGTCGTGATGAGCGCTAGTGGAGCGAGACGTGTTCGGAAATACATACAGCGTTGCTCGCTATTCCAGCCTCACTGTCAAATTAACCTTCTCTAAATTAGTGTCTTTGAGAGGAGATTACAGACTCATGTCATGTTCCTCATGTCATAGTTTCAGCAGGATAAAGTGAAAAACTATGTCAACTTATAATTGCTGCAAAAAAACAAAACAAAAAACACCAATGGGATTAGTCCTGACCCAGGATCGACAAAATACATCTCCTGAACTTCACTAAGCCTCACTGAAGCTACAGTTAGAATCGTGTTGCGGAAAGATGAGAGCGAAAAATGTTGGCCATGAACACCATCAGCATTTTGCAGAAAAAAGAAATCAGAATATAATGAAAAGTGTCCAAAAAAACTGTAAAATATGGAGCTTTTGTGTTGTGCTGTTGTGGAGCTTTGGTAAGGACTGGTGTCATCATCATGACAAACGTAAGCTGTGTCATAGTCCAGTTTGAATGTAAACGCCCACTGAACTACTAAAATATAAACAGCTGTACCAAGTAGCATAGATTATTAGCAAGGTACATCACAAAGCATTAAAACACTGTACTGTTTACTTTATTCTGTTGTTATTGAAGTGCAGATTAATTTTACAGCCTCTTCGTTAATATTCTGTTGCTAAAATGATTCATTACTAAAACTCTGTTGTTGCGTTAGAGCCCAAGCAGAACAAATGCATAAAGTACAAACACAATCATGTGAGACAGATCATTTGAAATAAATGTTACACTGAGAAAGACAGATGCTAATCACGTCTCACACATGGATGTAGTACTTCCTGTTTAAGTAGGAATGTGTTTCTGATTGGCTGGTGATGGCACTCTACGTGAAAACATATGGTTTGTCAACGTATGGTTTATGGCTGGACTGACGATCGAAGTCACGGTCAAATTGTGGAACTGGTTGCAGGATATTTTGACCCAAAATCTGGCTGCCTCTGTCAGGAGGTTACAACTTGGCCATGGCTTGATCACAGACCGTACACAGTGAACTCAAACAAACATACAAATAAGTACAGAAATGCTTGCAGGATTTGAACCCTGGATGTCCACATGCACAAATCTAAGAATATAAAATGTTCTGCATGGAAAAGTGTCCATGATCCTCTACACATATCTCCAGCTTCGGAAAACATCACAGGAAGAGACTCAGTGCAGTTATTCTCCACAGAGGACACAGGAGACTTCAACTGATATTAACAGTGGGGGGGGTGCTAATAATTTTGAAACCCTTTGATTCTTGCTAAATGCTTAGGTTTAGGTTTCAAACATCAGTCAGTGCATTCTAGTCAGTTCTGCTTATGTTAATGAAGGGTGCCAATAATTTTGCACCCGACCATACTCAATGCAGCAATTATAGCTCCGGAGCATCGTCCACATCTCCGCGTGTCCTTCCGATTAATTTACATATTTGCATCTAATTTTGCACCTAACTGTTTGGATCGTGTTCAGTTTCACACTTTTTACAATAATCTATTGTACGTTCATGTTTAGAACACGTCGCCCTCCGCCAGCGTTCTCTCGCTCTCTCGCTCTCTCGCTTTCTCCTTTTCTACATTTCACTCGCTTTTGTGTGAAGTGTCATCTGCTGGCACTGAGGGTGTTTTTTCTTCTTCTTCTTCTTTTTGTTGGACATAGGAGACGAGAGAGAGAAAGAGAGACACAGCGATGCCGAGGTGATGAATTTAACAAGACCGTTCCATTTCTGTCAGCTGTGGATGAGGATCAGCGGGGGCGTCCCTTCTGCGGTACAGGAGACGAATAAATATCAGAATGAAGAGACAGAGAGAGAGAGAGAGAGAGAGAGAGAGAATGATAGAAAGAAACAGAGAGACTTTTTTACTTTTAAGATGCCTTTAATGCATCAGTTCAGCATACTCTTACCTACTTATTTGTCATCCATCGTTTCTGTAAAAAAAAAAAAAGAACATTACAATCTTCACTCAAAGCACGTAACTTCTTGTTCCTCGTGGGGAAAAAAGGTTTTAATTTTAATGCCTTAACAAGGTGGAACAACTTACAGGAACATTTAACACTTACTGTGCTTCCTTCACTGGTGGAATTTATGGCACTTTAACTAACTTTGAGTATAAACATACTGGACGTTGCTTCTGCGATATCTGATTGTATATTACTGTGTATGTGGTTTTTCTATTTCTGTTCGATTGATTTATTTCTTTTCACTTATCCTCCTCTCTCTGGGGAGAGGGGGGAGTTTTGTTTTGTGTGAACTGTTGTTGTGTGTTTAATTATTGTTCTGTTTTTTTGCTGCCTTCTCGGCCAGGTCACTCTTGTAAAAGAGATTTTATCTCAATGAGGTTTTTTATCCTGGTTAAATAAAGGTTACCAACAAACAAACAAACAAAATTTACATATTTTAAATACAAAACCCCTTTGACCTCCCCAACCCCAAACCCCAAAAAACTCATCAGTCTCAATCCAATTCCAAGAACAGTCCATAAGCAAGTCAGCAGGAATGTCCATATGAATGTCCATATGAATCTCCATATGAATGTCTATATGAATGTCCATATGAATGTCCATATGAATGTCCATATGAATCTCCATATGAATGTCTATATGAATGTCTATATGAATCTCCATATGAATGTCTATATGAATGTCTATATGAATGTCTATAACGGATTTAATGTAGAGTCTTTCATGCCGCTGAGTCTGAATCTTCTCTTTAGTGTGAACACTTTCAGATTGTCGTTCTTTGTAAAGTGTTGTGCAAAGTTCACGAACTTCAGTGAGACGTTCCTTTCACCTTTAGTGAGCTGTAAGGAAGCGGTTGATCTGTGCTGTGGTGTTCAGGTCCTCCGGTCAGAGCAGCTTGTCTCGTGTGAGCTGATCTCTCTGTCCTCCATGAGTGTGATGTTCTCCACCTGTACTGCACTCTGGACCTTCACTCTCTGGCATTATAACGTTCTCTGATTCTCTGCTGCTTTTCAGTTTTGTTGACGTTCTTACAGCTTGTTTTGTGTGTGTGAGCCGTGTGGGTTCTCCTGCTGCCGCTGCTTTACCGGGTCAGTGACAGCTTCAGTGATTCATAAAACTCTGAGCAGAACCGAGCTTTAATACAGAGCAGTGTGTTAAATACAGCATGTGTATAACTGCTGGTTAATATAACCGTATGTCTGGGTGTTTGGTTAGTATTCCACAGGGGTGTGTAAACTTTTAAACTTTACTGCAGCTCTGACTCGGAGTGAGAGAAAGGAATAGAGAGAGAGAGAGAGAGAGAGAGAGAGATGTAAAATATACAGGAGAGGCCAGTGATTAAATGCTGCAGAGTGAAAGGAATTCACTGAGTCTGAGACCCACAGTGCACTCGCTCCAGAATTCATACTGTCTGTCTGTCTGTCTGTCTGTCTGCCTCTCTTTCTGTCTGTCTGTCTACCTGTCTGTCTGTCTGTCTCTCTATCTGTCTGTCTCTCTATCTGTCTGTCTCGCTTTCTGTCTGTCTGTCTGTTTGTCTGTCTCTCTTTCTGTCTGTTTGTCGCTCTCTCTTTCTGTCTGTCTGTCTGTTTGTCGCTCTCTCTTTCTGTCTGTCTGTCTTTCTGTCTGTCTCTCTCTCTGTCTGTCTGTCTCTCTGTCTGTCTCTCTGTCTGTCTCTCTTTCTTTCTGTCTATCTCTCTGTCTCTCTGTCTCTCTTTCTTTCTGTCTATCTCTCTTTCTATCTGTCTGTCTGTCTGTCTCTCTGTGTCTCTTTCTGTCTGTCTCACTGTATCTCTCTGTCTCTCTCTCCCTCTCTGTCCATGTGTCTCTCTCTATCTATCTTGTTCTCTCTGTCTATCTACATCTGTCCCTCTTTCTCTCACTGTCTGTCCCTCGCTGTCTGTCTCTGTCTGTCTCTCTCACTGTCAGAAGTTTTCTTTACAATCTTTCTCCCATTTTGTCCCATGCTACTGTGTAATCCCTGGACACTGATTGGTCAGAAGGTGTTGATTAGTTTTCTATAACAGCGGCTCTGACAGTAGTGCAGCTGCAAATCACAGGTTTATATTAATGTCCTGGTTCTAATTATAATACATTATCGTTTCTATAGTAACCGCTCATTCACAGGGACAGACGCTCAAAATAAACGATTCAAAAATTGTTGATATGGTGAATTTTTCTGTCAGTGTTATTTAACATTTATGGAAGGAGTCTCCAGTGTCAGCGCTTTGTGACAGTCAGAGGTGCTAAGTCTTATAGAGGTTGAAGGAAAACCTTAAAACTCGGTGTGTGTAAGATAAATCCATGATTCAGCTGGAGCATGGCCGGCGTCTGGACAGTTTAATGGAGAAGAGGGATTAGTGTAAATCCAGGCACTGCAGTTTAATGTCGTCCCTGAGGAATGTTCTGGATTACATGTTCTCACACGATTAGGAGATTATGATTAGGAGAGAATCAAAGACCCATGGGCTCATGGGATATGTAGTTCAAATGAAGGACAAAACATTTGGTCATGGAGCTGCATAAAGAGATCGTTTATCAGGAGGGTGTTCAGTGATGAGGGACAATATGGCGGAAAATCAGGAGGGTGTGATTGTTATCAGTAGTGTTGGAGAATTAAGCCTTTTTGCAGTGTTTAGACGAGTGTTTAGAGGAAAGTTTGAGGTGTGTTTGGAGGATTGTTTGGACTAATATCCAAGGAGTTTTTTAGAAATGTTTAGGTAAGTGACTGTTGTTTAAAGGAGTGTTTGGTGCATGATAAAATGTTTAGAACGCTTTTTTAGAATAGTATTTGAAAAGTGTTTAGATTAGTGTTTGAGTATTTTTTAGTTATAACAGTAATATTCAAAGAGTGTTTTAATTAGTACTTTGAGAAGTGTTTAGTGTAGTATTGAAGGAATATTTAGAGTAGTGTTTAGAGTACTGTATATGGTAGTGTATGAAGTGTTTAGAGTAGTGTTTAGAGTAGTGTATGAAGTGTTTAGAGTACTGTATATGGTAGTGTATTAAGTGTTTAGAGTAGTGTTTGTGGTAGTGTATTAAGTGTTTAGAGTAGAGTAGATGAATGTTTGATGACCGTTTCAAGTAGTGTTTAGAAGCATGCTTGAAGAATGTTTAAAGGAGTGTTTAAGAGAGCATTTAAGGGGTTTTAAAGGAGTGTTTGAGTAGTGTTTAGTGTTCAAGATGTGTTTAATGT
>CM040466.1:25264902-25298941 GCA_022758105.1 Pangasianodon gigas
GTGTTTAGAGTAGTGTTTAAAGTACTGTGTATAGTAGTGTATTAAGTGTTTAGAGTAGTGTATTAAGTGTTTAGAGTAGTGTTTGTGGTAGTGTATTAAGTGTTTAGAGTAGAGTAGATGAATGTTTGATGACCGTTTCAAGTAGTGTTTAGAAGCATGCTTGAAGAATGTTTAAAGGAGTGTTTAAGAGAGCATTTAAAGGGTTTTAAAGGAGTGTTTGAGTAGTGTTTAGTGTTCAAGATGTGTTTAATGTTTAGAATAGTATTTCATGAGTGTTTAGAGTGGGATATAGAGTAGTTCAGAGTAGTGTTTGGAGTAGTGTTTGGAGTACTGTTCGTACTGTATAATCTAAATCTTGAGTGTAACCAGACTTAAACATGCAGACAAACAAACAAACAAACAAACAGCGCATAGACACTACAGGATGAAACCAATCAGATGAACATTTAGAACAGAGTGTGTGATTTAATGAGGCACACAGATACCACACATTAATCACTTAACTAATATTAGCTAATCTAATCTAATTTTACACTTTATTATGCTAATCATATATTAATGATAAAAAGTGATTAATTGTGTAGACAATATGATGAAGTTCTTACATGTAAATACAAGTGTAATTATCTACACAGTTATGAGATATTAGATTAAAGAAGCTCCCATTGTGGCATGTGTGTGTGTGTGTGTGTGTTTTCTGACTAATCAGGAGGGTAAATAATTCTCCACATTAGTAGGTGGAGCAGGTGGTTGGTGTTAAAGGCTGTACACTCAGTGAGGTGATGAGTCATGGTGTTTTTGGAAAATATTACACAGATTTCAGTCTGCCATCTTCACGTCGAGGCGTCATTACTGTTTCATATATATATATAAAATAGAAAAATACGGCAGAGAGAACTGCAGGAGGATGGATACATCGCATGTGGTGAACATTTCACTGTCTCTGGGAAAATCAATTATTCTTTAGCTCTCTCTTTCACACACACACACACACACACACACACACACAAACACACGTTTTGTTTTCCCAGGAGGCTTCAAATAGCGCATATATATTCTCCACTAATCGAGTAGCATGCTGCAGTTATCTATCCTCGATACTACAACACACTCAGTCACACTTAGGAGGCAATTTATCTCAGACAATCCACCTGCTGGTCTGTTTTAGGAGGTGAGAAGAACCTGGAGAACATAGAGAACCTGGTGGATCCCAAACAGACACATGAAGAACAGACAGTAACCCGAGCTCAGGATAGAACCAGGAACCTTTACACTGTCTGACACACTGTTATATATAAATAATATGGATAAAAGTGTTCGAGGACTGTTTAGAGAAGTGTTGAAAGGAGTGCGTGGAGGAGTGTTTAAAGAAGTGTTTGATGAGTGTTTTAGAAACGTGTTTAAGGAGTGTTTAGAGAGGTGTCAAGAGTAGTGTTTGAGAAGTGTTCATAGACGTACTTGAGGAGTGTTTGGTAGTGTTTAGCATTTAAGGAGTGTTTATAGCAGTAGTTGAGGAGTGTGGGGGAGTTTTTAGTGTTTGAGGAGTGTTTGGTAGTGTTTAGTGTTTGAGCAGTGTTTATAGCAGTACTTGAGTGTGTGGGGGTGTTTAGTGTTTGAGGAGTGTTTGGTAGTGTTTAGTGTTTGAGGAGTGTTTATAGCCGTACTTGAAGAGTGTTTATAGCTATTTTAAAGAGTTTACAAGTGTTTAAAGGAGTGTTCAGAGTAGTGTTTGGTAGTGTTTAGTGTTTGAGCAGTGTTCATAGCAGTACTTGAGTGTGTGGGAGTGTTTAGTGTTTGAGGAGTGTTTGGTATTGTTTAGTGTTTAATGTTTGAGGAGTGTTTATAGAAATACTTGAGGAGTGTTTGGTAGTGTTTAGTGTTTGAGCAGTGTTTATAGCAGTACTTGAGTGTGTGGGGGTGTTTAGTGTTTGAGGAGTGTTTGGTAGTGTTTAGTGTTTGAGGAGTGTTTATAGCCGTACTTGAAGAGTGTTTATAGCTATTTTAAAGAGTTTACAAGTGTTTAAAGGAGTGTTCAGAGTAGTGTTTGAGGAGTGTAAGGTGTTTGAAGTGTTTAGAGCACAGAACATTTACATATACAGTGTGCGTGTGTGTGTGTGTGTGTGTGTGTGTGTGTGATATACTCAGTGTGTAACTGAGTGTAACAATCCAGTTAATGGTCTGTACTGAGTGTGTGATATTAGTGAAGTATGAAGTGCATTATGGCTTTAAAGCACACAGAAATTATGGAGTAGAGGTTGTTAATAAGTAATGGCACCCTGCCCACCACTTCAGCCTCAAACAGCTGCCTCATCCACAGCGAGAGAGAAAGAGAGAGAGAGAGAGAGAGCGTGTGTGTGTGTGTGTGTGTGTGTGTGTGTGTATTTGCTTGCACTGGGTGACGCCAGGGTTTAACCTTTCTTTGAGGTCTGTGTGGTTTGTGTTCATGCTTCACCCTCAGGCTTACACACTTATAGTTACTTAATATTGCAAACAAATGGAAAGAGACACACACACACACCTCCTCTTGCACACGTCTTTAGATACACTTCTAACCTTATGACCTTTTGTGAAGTAATGTATTCTGTGAATTCTTTTTGTGTGTGTGTGTTTGAATTCATATGTAACTGTTCTGTCCTTGAGTGAAGCTACTGATACACAACTGAAAAATCCATGTATTATTTGAATTAAAGCATATATTGATAATGATAATAACATCTACACTTCAACTTAACCTCAGTAACCAGAAGCAAAGATCTTGGCTCTTAGTTTTTCAAATAAAAGCTATTTAAAAAAAAAAAAAAAAATAGCTAGACTTTTTTTTTTCTAAAAACACAATTTACCGCATGATTGTGAGGACTAGGGATGCCTCAATACCATTTTTTAGACTGATTAGTTAATACCTGTACTGATACTGAAATGAGTAACTTTACACAAAATTCAAATTTGATATGATGGCAATGTGGTGGTGTCTCGATATGATATGTGTTTATACAACAAAAACAAGCATTGCCTGAATACGTGTCTTAGTTTACCATTTTGAATTGATTAAAACATTTAAGAATAACTTAATGATGACACTGTATGTGTATGTGTGTGTCTGTGTGTGTGTGTGTGTGTGTGTGAGATCCATTTCACTCTTTTAACAGTGTATAAGAAAACAAAGCTTCTGCTTTAGAGTGCAAGAATACGGTATATGAAATGAAACATAGCTAGGTTGTTACTGACGTGACTCACAAGGGGGAGTGTCTGAAACACATGACTTTAATTATTCTGCTGTTAGCTTGTTGTGCTGTCAGAGTCATGCAGCTCTCTGGAGCCCTAGGTGTGTTTTTGAATCCTGCGTTGGTGATTTCTTTAGGATGGTTTGAATCAGTGTGGAAAAGCTGCCTGAAAGCAGCAGAGAGTTATTAGCCGTATGTTTATGGTATTAGTGAAATACAGACTTCAGTGGATCCGGCACACTGTAATGTTTCTCTCCACCTCTCACTGGACATCAGCGGCGTAACTTACCAGGAATTCGAAGTGCGTCCAAATGCCAGGCCTTTAAGATTTGGGGGAATCTCCGAGTTCCTGCTGAACATAGCGGCTAATATATTCGTATACCAACATGATCAGGAAAACAATGTGTTTAGGACAAGCGTGTTATTTTTAAATGTCATAAATCCCCCTGATTGTGTTCCTCTGTTTTCAGTATACTTCCTGATTAGTCTTTCTATTTATCATATCGTGCCTCCATGTCCATTAAATCCGAGCCTGATTTTATTGTTTTTGAGTTTGTTAGTTACTACCTGGTTTTGACTCTTGCCTGTGTTTTGGTTTATGATTATGAATGTTTCTGGTGTATTTCAGCCTGCTGTGACCTGCCCCACACTACGGACCACGAAGAAGTTTATCAGACTGCCCTAAATAAATCTAACGCTGATCTTATGCACTTGCGTCCTGCCTCATCTCCTCTCCGCATGTTAGTAAACCTGAGCACGAGCATAGTATCGGACCGATATAAGAATCAGTATTGATGCATCCCTAGTGAGGACATTTAGTCCTTTTTGTTTCTCATAAAGAGCTAAAAACATAGCCACACACACACACACACACACACACACACACACACACACACTGAGTAGATGGCTAATTAAAATGGCATGCTGCTGGAATATTCATACTTCATTTTCTGCTTTAAATGACTGCACAGGTGGCACGGCTAGACACTGCGTCCAACAACCCACATGTCTACCTGTCTGTGTGTGTGTGTGTGTGTGTGTGTGTGACCTTTCTTGTCTATATTCAGCTGTACCCAAACCCATTTACTTACTTATTATACATTTGTTCATTCTCTCACACACTCACACCTACACACTCGTGAAGTTCTACAGAGAAACTGTGCAGTTGCATTATGGGTAGGGACAGGACTACATAATCGCCTAATTGTAATTATTGGTCTACAATATCATACATCAATCATCACTCAGTATTTTACTATAAAGCACACACACACACACACACACACACACACACAGTGTTTATTGCTTATTTATAAGCACATTTAATATAAAGATATATATATATATATATTCTGTTTAACATCAGATGGCTGCTATCATTAGGACATCCTTTGTTAGCTGAAATTATGCTGGTTGTCATGGTTACACAGCCTTAATCGAGCTGTGAAGCTCCATTTAATGTAATTAATTAATGCAAGCCTGCCAGCCAATCAGGAACGAGCATTTTAATGGTGGTTAAAACAAACGAATGAAAATCAATCGGCAGATGAAATAATGAAAATGAAAGCGAAAGGTCTATCGATCAATTAATCAATTAACAATGAGATCAATGAAAGACGTAAAGAAATGAAGTGATATAACGGGCACAGAGCAGGTGCAGTAGAGAGTTATGAAGAGTTATAAAGCGTTATGAGGAGTTATGAAGAGTTATAAAGCGTTATGAGGAGTTATGAAGAGTTATAAAGCGTTATGAGGAGTTATGAAGAGTTATAAAGCGTTATGAGGAGATATGAAGAGTTATAAAGCGTTATGAGGAGTTATGAAGAGTTATAAAGCGTTATGAGGAGTTATGAAGAGTTATAAAGAGTTATGAGGAGATATGAAGAGTTATAAAGCGTTATGAGGAGATATGAAGAGTTATAAAGCGTTATGAGGAGATATGAAGAGTTATAAAGAGTTATGAGGAGATATTAAGAGTTATAAAGCGTTATGAGGAGATATGAAGAGTTATAAAGCGTTATGAGGAGATATGAAGAGTTATAAAGCGTTATGAGGAGATATGAAGAGTTATAAAGCGTTATGAGGAGATATGAAGAGTTATAAAGCGTTATGAGGAGATATGAAGAGTTATAAAGCGTTATGAGGAGTTATGAAGGCATGCGAGAGCTTCAGGGGGTTAAGCGATAGAGACAGAGAGCTTGAGGAGCTAATAAAACAGAACGGTTACGAGAAATTTATTACTCAGAGTGAGTCAAGCTCCTGTCAGGATCCTCACACACACACACACACACACACACACACACACAGAGTCTATATCCTTACAATCCTGATGTCTCCATCCCTAACAGGCCATATATTTCGTGCTGAATTACTTAAAATTCTCCATTGATTTTGTGTCATTTTGCTGTAAATGATATTTTCCATTGAGAGTAATATCTTTCCCTCTTTAAAGGACAAATTTGTCTATAAATTTTATTATTTTAATAAACAATCTAATGAAATTTAATGAAATAAGGAAATTAGTGCTAAATTTATCACATTTAAATTTAATTACTTATGTAATTAATTCTATTTAATATTGAAATAAATATTCAGGGTATTTAGTAAAATGTTAAATATTATGTAAATATATAAATTAATATAAATATTTACATGAAGTATATTTACTGTGAAACATTTAAAAACTTTATCAAAATAATATGCATTTTTGCATTGACAAACAAGGCTGTATTTACTGCTGAGTGCAAAAGTTTACACACCCTTAGGATAAAATAAAGAAGAAATTTTTAGCAGCAAAACATTAAGTGAGTTTGGTTTCTCCCTTTCTTTCTTTCTTTCTTTCTTTCTTTTCTGAGCATGAATCTTGTGCTGCTTTCTTTCTTCTTCTTTTACATTTGCAGGAATGTTCATACAAATGTGTTCTTTTTTTCTTTTTTTTTACTTTTTTGCTATTTATTTATTTATTTATTTATTTATTCATTCATTCATTCATTCATTCATATATTCTATCTCCCACTCATTTGCTACAGCTTTCTTTCTTTCTTTTCTCAGGGTCTAAATTTTGCAGCTTGTTATTTCCTTGTTTTTTTTTTATCTATCTATCTATCTATCTATCTATCTATCTATCTATTGTCTCTTTTGTTCATTTTCTACAGGTTTCTTTTCTTTCTTTCTTCTGTTTGTGTGTATATGAAAGGTGGATGTAAGTTCACAAATAAACTTATAGTAATATAGTAATAAACTCACAAATAATTCCTTCCTGCTCCACCTCTGCTGTTTCTCCCTATCTACAGTAAAAAGCAAAACTATTGGCACCCTGTCTGTATGGTTTTATAATAGTGTGTGTGTGTGTGTGTGTGTGTGTGCGTGCTTGACTCCTGGACCTGAAACCCTAAAGAGTCTGCTTTTAGTCATTTCGCTGATGCATTTCATCTGTCAGCTGACCGTGGGGACAAAAACCCCCGAACCCGGTGACCTCAGGTTAAGTGGCGGGCCGAGGGCGCAGTGGTGATGTCCATTAGCTGTGACCGAGCTCATGATTTGTTGCTTCTCAGCCTGAGTGTTGGCTATTAGCATTCCCTCATGACCATAAAGAGGCGACTTTAGGCCAGAGGTTCGCCCAGAGAACCACAGCAGGACCCCTGAGGAGGAACCTTCAACCATCAACTTCAGATAAAAGTGTATGCTGAACAAAAAACCCAAAACACAAATGATTCCAGGAGTAGACAAAGTCCTGAGAAATCATTCTTAAATGAAAGTTTGGATAATGTTCCAAAATCAATCAATTTAATCAACTGAAAGTATTAGTGGAAGTATTCAGCCAAAACATTTACTCAAGTAAAAGTAAAAGTGGAGTGTCAGGGTTTCATGTGAAAAGAACTTTTATTACATATTTAAAACTGTTAGAAAATTATTTTCATTTTAAATCAAATACATCATTCCATCTCTGGAAGCTTGCAATGTTGCTGTATTTTGACCTGCTGCCCTGCCAGTTACGTTAGCTACAGTTACGTTAGTTACAGTTACGTTAGCTACAGACACGTTAGCTACAGTTACGTTAGCTACAGTTACATTAGCTACAGACACGTTAGTTACAGTTACGTTAGCTACAGACACGTTAGCTACAGTTACTTTAGCTACAGTTATGTTAGCTACAGACACGTTAGCTACAGTTACATTAGCTACAGATACGTTAGCTGCAGTTATGTTAGCTACAGACACATTAGTTACAGACACGTTAGCTACAGTTACATTAGCTACAAATACGTTAGCTGCAGTTATGTTAGCTACAGACACATTAGTTACAGACACGTTAGCTACAGTTACATTAGCTACAGATACGTTAGCTGCAGTTATGTTAGCTACAGTTATGTTAGCTACTGAGCCCATGTGAATGATGAGTAGCGTACAGTCACTGGTTGGATGAGAGAAGAAGAACCCTTTGAGATTTGTAACGAGTACTTTAAAGGTCTAAAAAATGTTAGAAGTAAAAAGGAAATGTAATTAGGTATGAGTAAAAGTATTTAATTTCAATAATACTCAAGTAAAGTCTGAACGATTCACGCCTGAGTGATTCACAAAGTCAGATCCACTTTATGATTATGACTCAATGCTCCTGAAGCTCTTATGAAGAAGACTGACTCCATCAGGTGACCCTGTGACCTCTCTAAGTGGCCGTGATGGTGCTACCAGAGGACGCTCTGACCTATTGACTGCTTCCTGCTCGTGTATTATTACGTCCATTTAGCCTAAAAGGGAATTAGTGTTATTATATTCTCTGCTGGAAAGGCGCTGGAAAGGCACTGGAACGTCACTGGAATGGAATGAATGGGAGGATAGATGGAGCGTTATCTTTTTTCTGTCGGATTTTACAAGATGCTATCTCTCACCATACAGCTGTTCCAACACATATTATAGCACATTAGTGAGACAGAAAATGAAAAGGATAGTAAAACCCCAGATAACACACTCGTTCCTTCTTTCAGGGAGAGCGGAGATGCAGCTGAGGTGCTGTTGCAGATATACATGTTCATGTATCTCAGTGAGACAGAGGAGAAGAAGGTGTGTGTGTGTGTGTGTGTGTGTGTGTGTGTATTGGGGTCTGATCATGACTTATTCATCACCCGTCCTCCGGCTGTTGGATATCTTTCAGCTGGAGTCAGACGGGTGTTTATGTGGGTGGAGGACAAGAAAAAATTCACTCTGTGGGTGTAAATCAATCCATAAACGAGATTTTTATTATTTTTTTCAGATCAGCCATTTTTATTGTTGTCAATTAAAGCAAACAGAAGGGGATGAGTTTGAATCCCACAAGTGTCATTGAACCTTTAACCCTCAACCTTTAACCTGTAACCTCTCAGCTCTGGACTGAACTCAGTCTCACTCAGTCTTTTTTTTTGGAGAAACTTCTATACTGTTTTAACATCTACATAAAATTTCTTTCTTTAGCCCGACTTTTTCATTTATTTATTGATTTTTCATTATATGAATCCAGTGTGTGTTACGTGGTGTGTGTTATGTGGTGTGTGTTACGTGGTGTGTGTTACGTGGTGTGTGATGGTGTATTGAAGGTTTTGGCATCTGTAGCAGCCAAAGAGCAGAAATTGAAACTGGGAGTTTTGGCACTGCAACACAACTGCCTGCCAAACCCAAAACACACGGCCGTGCCAGTGAGGGAGCCTGAGCACTCCTACATTTACCCCCAAACACACACACACACACACATACACACACACACACATCGGCCAAATGTGCACCGAAAGCGGTGATGACATGGTAATAGGCAATGCAGAGTAAAAGATCTCAGAAGAGAGCCACACAGAAGACAGATAGACACAGGAGAGAGAGAGAGAGAGAGAGAGAGAGAGAGAGAGAGACAGAGAGAGAGAGAGACACACACACAGAAGGGAGAGACAGAGAGAGAGAGAGAGAGAGAGAGAGAGAGAGAGACGCAGAAGGGAGAGACAGACGCACACAGACACAGCTGGAGAAATTCAGAGTGCCAGAGCTCGATGAGTGAAAAGAAAATAAAGAGGAATTTGCTCCAGTGTGCAGTTTGTTCTCATTACACTGTCTGTAACAGGAACACACACTCGACTACATGCACGAATATCTGGAATGGTAACACACACACACACACACACACACACACACATGGCTAAGTCCATTAATGACCACTACTGATGTTTAGTGACCTCTAATAACTTCTTATGACCTCTAATGACCTCTAGTGACCTCTAATGAACTCTAGTGACCTCTAATGACCTCTAATGACCACTAATGACCACTAATTATCAATAAAGACGTCCAATGAGATCCAGTAAAATCTAGTAACCTCTGGTGACCTATAATAACTTGATGACTTACTATAACTGATACTGATGACCTCTGGTGACCCCGAGTGATCGCTAATAAACTCTAGTGACCTCTCATCATGTCTAGTGACCACTAATGACCTTGACATTTGACTAATGCCATCTAGTGATCTTTAATAACCTCTAATAACATCTAATTACCAATAATAACCTTTAATAATTCCTAGTGACCTCTAATGACATCTATTGACCTCTACTGACCTTTAATAACCTCCAATAGCATCTAATCACCAATAATAGACTATAATGAACTCAAGTGACCTCTAATGACTTCTAATGACCTCTAATTTAAATATAGAATGAGAGTGCTCTTATATAAACGCTGCATTGCGTTACGTCTTCTCTTACAGGAAGTTACTCTCTCAACTCTCGACACAGTGACACACTGCAGAGGTCTGGACTTCCTGTGTCTGGCCTGCATCACTGTCCGTCAGATTCACTAATCTCATCCTGAAGTGTAATGGAGTGAGCGAAGGACAGCGAATCAGATTAAGCCTTTGGTTCATGTCTGCTTTATGTGGTAGGTGTGTGTGCACGAGAGAGAGAGAGCTGGGAGTGTGTGTGACTGTGTGTGTATGCGGAAAAGGCATAGCTGGTGTTTGCTTGTATCAGAGTATGGGTATTGCTTTAGCATAGCATCAGGTAAAGCACTCGCTAGATTAGCTAAAAGTAGCAGGATATTTTAGCCCAAAACCTGGTTGCCTCTGCCAGGAGGTTTGCTAATCTAATCTAATCTAATCTAATCTGAGAGTGCTAATCTAATCTGAGAGTGAAGCTAGTACGAAGTGATTTTCACACTGATTAGTGAGTTCTTTAATGTGTGTGTAACTAGTTAGCTTTCGAAGTGATATACAGCTAGTACAGTTTCTGATCAGAACTGAAAGAAAAACTGGGGACAGGCCACGCCCACAAACGACTACTGTAGAGGTTGAAGGTTATTTTTACACATTCTTTTCACATTCTTCACGAGTTTAACAAATAAGATTAAACTGGTGGATGGTGTGTGTGTGTGTGTGTGTGTGTGTGTGTGTGAAGTGTGTGTTTGTTTCCCAGTGTGGCCTTGACATGTGAGCCTCTCTGTGTGGAGCTGAGCCATTGATTTGTTTTTCTTCTACAACAGAATGACTAGTGGACGACATCTCACATCCTCTCACATCTCTCTACTGTTCATCACTGCTGCACTGAAGAACACACACACACACACACACATACACTCACACACAGAGCATGTCCCCAAGTGTTTTATTCCTCTTATACCACAGCAATTTGTCAACAATTACAATTTTTATTTATTGAAGAACATCACGTCATACTTTTTATCCATTTGTAGTTACATTTAATGCAGCTATAAACAGTCGTTCCCTCACCAGCCTCTCTTTGTTCTCTCTCTTGAACTTAATAAGACAAAAAAAAAAAAAACGCAGCTTGCTACACGTGTTACTGAGAAACTGCAAAGAAGCGTAAACTCCTCTGTCCTGAAGACGTCAGAAAACTTAATATTACAGCTTTACCTCTGACTGTTACAAAGCGCTGACACTGGAGACTCCTTCCATAAACGTTAAATAAACATCTCCTTACAGATCGATGTTTTTTAAATCTGTTTATTATTAGCGGAGCTGCATGCTGCTGTTGAGCTGTTACTATGGAAACGATAACGTATTATATTTAGAACGAGCACATTAATATAAACCTGTGATTTGCAGCTGCACTACTGTCAGAGCTGCTGTTATAGAAAATTCATCAACACCTTCTGACCAATCAGGATCCAGAATTCAGCAGCTCTGTGGTGTAACAGTCGATGTGAAGTGACCTCGAGTAACTTTTCCTCTGAGGCCTGTTTTCTAAACTCAGTGTGTATTGTGAGTAACGGCGGGTCTCTGTGTGGATCTGACCATTGATCTGTTTTTCAAATCCAACAGCATGAGTCCTGAACATCCTTTCACATCCCTCTAAAGCCTGCCAATACTGCGCACACACACACACACACACACACACACACACTGCTCTTGGCAATCAGCAGGATGGCTGTGTGTGTGTGTGTGTGTGTGTGTGAGAAGATACGTCGCTGTGAGACGCCCCACATGCTCTTCACACGCTTCTGCTATGTGCCATTTCAGTGTTTTTGAAGGGCTTGTTTTATAGAAAATTTCAGTCCATATCATGGTTATATATAAAAAAAAATTTGGATTATTTCCTGACGAGATGAGTGGGTGTGTAATGTGTGTGTGTAATGCGTGTGTGTGTGTGTGTGTAATGTGTGTGTGTGTATGTAGTGTGACCTTTATTGCAAATCTTCAGAGCTTCAAGTCACACTCTAATTTCCTTTTCAAGCAGCATCTTGTCTCCAGAAAAGTTGGAGTTTATCATATTTAACCCTTCGATAGCTTTACGTCTGAGCTTTTTAATTCATTTATATTACATTCCAATACATTGAAAATCCCGCTGTGAGCCAAAATATATTCATTTATATATTAAAATGACTATTAATTATTTTTAAAAATAAACTTTCAACATTAAATATAAGAAAATGTGCATTTAACTCATCTCAGGCAGCAATATGAATTGTTTTTACAAGGTTTCATGGTGGCATTTTCCTTTTAAAGGAGTATTTAGTAACAGGATTGAGTTTTTTTTTTTTTTAAACATAGAATTAGCAAATACACAAAATGTGATTAAGTAGCATCCATGCTAATGGCGTGTGGACAGGAAGGACATTCTAATGAGTTCCTTAGAATTTGTGTAAACAGGGTTACACTTTCAAAGTAACTTCATCAGTCAGTATTACACCATCACTGAAAAAATAATGAGAGAACTTCATTTCCTTCTTCCCATTTCCTGTACGACATTTGATTCGCCGTTTGCATTAATGTGAAAATAAAATCATGAAATGCACGAAAGCAACATAAACCCTCCAGAGGAACCCGTAAAGGTTCTGTGTAGAATCTAACAGCTGAGAGTTTCCTTTTAGAAATGTTTCCAAGCAGGACCTTTTTAGGAAACTAGAAACATTTGCCATTTAAATCACCTTTGAGGAAACTTTTTCTTTTTTCTAAAGTGACCAGAAGCTTCGTTCACTCCAGTAAGTAGGCTACACTTCCTGTTCCTTCATGTACACAGTGGTTAGCGTGTTTGAACAGAACGCTGGAATGTTCTCCTCTTGGTGCAGTTCTTTAGGTGAGAACACAGGAGTCACGTTCTCAGCCAGGTTTTCTCGATTCACTCTCAACTGAGCTCTAGTGAGAAAGTGATTCGACTCTGAATCGACTCACCTGCAGGAACTGAATCAGCTGTGAACGCAATGTGATTTGGGCTGAAATTTTCCTTTTTTTTGGGAGCTGCTAAACTGAGTTTTAGATTTGAGCAAAAAAGAGAAAATAAACCCTGGATGCAACACACAAAATGTTTTGCACTAATTATTTATAGAATTATCGAATCATTTATTGAGCGCTGATTGATTTTTGTGATTTCTATGCATTTTTGTTAAAGGTTTGTTTAACTTTTTTCCATTGTCGTATTTCTGACCAGCAAATGAAAGAGTTTTATGAGGACGTTTTCAGAGCTGCATACACATCAGACAAGACTTTTTTGCTTTTTCGGTTTGTTTAACCAAAAGAATTTCACTGTGATTCAGATTCAGCACACAGACTAATGGACCTTAAAATTAAGGTTAAATTAATTAAGGTGTGAAAGCATCATTCATTTTCTCGTAGAGTTAAATACTGAAGGTTGTCTGTACATTAATACATGTGTAGAACTTGAAAAAATCAGACTAACAGA
This sequence comes from Pangasianodon gigas, assembly GCA_022758105.1. NCBI lineage: Eukaryota > Metazoa > Chordata > Actinopteri > Siluriformes > Pangasiidae > Pangasianodon > Pangasianodon gigas. The sequence continues at coordinate 25,278,275 of CM040466.1, forward strand.
GTACTAATGAACCCAATCTTGCAGGAAATGAGTTTGTTGGATTTTGAAGCACCTCATTCTGATCATAACTAATCATAACTTCATACAAGTTGACTTGCTGCCGATGTTTATACATTTACAACCATGAGATCATGTCGCAAAACTGTATTTCACAGTATATATCTCTTTATTCCATTCCTCAACAGCCCAAAGCTGTGAAGATTGCTGGCTCTGCAAGATCTTTAAAGATATCTTGATTGGAAAAGTTGTCATTTCAATTTCAGACGTCAATAATGCGCAGACGTCTTTCTCCTGCGATCCTTCTCCCGCCGCCGAGAGCTGAGCGATTTAACACGCCACCACTGCGCTCCGAACAAATCGATCCGATTCTTCTCACGCTGTAATCCGATCAGTTTCGTCTGCATTTACAGCACTCAGAGTCGTCTGAATGGCAGACTGAATCATCTTCCATCTTCCTCGGCCAGTCCGGGGTCCGAGACGCAGATTTCACAGGAAGTTCGGTCGGGGTATGAAGACGTGTTTTCCCTTGACAAGCTTTGATTTAATTAAGGCTCATGAATATTCTGCTCTGATTAGCATAGCGTTAGCATTTTGGCCTCCTCACCTTTCAGGAATCATGAATCTTTCATCACTCGCTCTTCCCTGAGCAAACTGCACCACAGAGCGTCTATACCTCTCTTTAATTACTCTGAATGTAATTATTCATGTAAATATCTGCTTTTCCCACGGCTATCGAGTGGAGCTCGGGGGGTTTGCGCCGCGAGCCAGGAGGAAGTGTTGACACGTCTTTTTTATTATGCGAAATAACGAAGGTCGTCTCGAGAGCCTGTCCGTGTTTGTTTGTTCGCACACAATGTCTCGGAAGTGTAATTGATTTTCCTTTAATTAATTGTATTCAAACTGAGAAGAGGTGAAAATGAGGTCAGGATGGAACTTCCTGAAAGACGGACGAGGGATTGATGATATTTCTTCTTCTAGATCTTCTTCTTTTTTTCTTCTTCTTTAATGATTTGGTTGCAGAAGGCAGCAGAATCTTCTTTAGCTTCTGAGTCTTTTTAAGACATTTTATATCAAATCAAAACACTTGCTTAGACATTGTTCAGTCTGGAACCTTTAAAAGTTCTTCGGTTGTGCTTCTAGTAGGTCCTGATACCTCGTACTTCTTTGCCTTTATTTTGTTTTCCTCACTTATTTTTTTATGGAAATAAGTTTAAATATTTTGTCACAAAAAAGGGCATTGACTTTAAAAATTATACCTTGATGATACTAAGCCAGTGTTGATCTACAAATAATCAGTTACTGGTTCTTTGCTTGTCTCTCTGGAGGAACCCTTAAAGCTATGTAGAACCCTACAACAGAGCCTTTCCATATGAGAAAAGGTTCCATTTGCTTAAAATTCGAACCCTTTTAGTGTGCTAAGAACCCTTAATTATTCAAAAACCCCTTAAAAACCCTTGAAGAACCCTGTTTTCTATCAAGTACCAAAAAAAACTAAATGGAAACCTGTTAGAGGTTCTAAGTGTTTAGAACAAAACAAGGAACAATAATGTAGAGTTTGTACCACACACACACTTACCCATTTAATACCTACACTCTCAAAAAATATGGTTCTTCAAGGGTTTTTTAAAGGTTGATTAAATAACTAAAGGATCTTATCCTCTTAAAACTGTCCTATGTGGAACCCTGACAGGTTCTAGATATACTGAAGAAAAAAAGATTAAATAATTGAGCATTTTTAGCACATTCCTGCCCAGTTAATACATACACTCTTAGACAACATAGGGTTCTTCAAGGGTTCTTCAAGGGTTCATTGGATAAATAAGGGATCTTAGCCTCCTAAGAGGGTTCTGTGTGGATCTCTGACAGGTTCTAGGTATTCAGAAGAAGATAATTACCACTAACTGGGAGTTTCTAGGACATTCCTTCCCAGTTAATGCATACATGCTTAAAAAAGGGTACTTTAAGGGTTCATTGTCATGTTTGGTGTCTGACACTTGACCTTTATGTCATTTCTGCTTTCTTGCGTGCCAAAGAATCACTTAAAGTACACAATAAAAAGCCATGAAATAGTTAATACAGAAACTGACATCGCAATAAATTCCGCCATCTTGGATTTCGGAAGATCATGTGACAATCATACATCAAGATACGGTTTTGTGACTAGGATTGCTGATCTGGGATCAGTCATTTCCTTTTCCTACCCTGCTTTCAGACAGAGGACAGAGGAAGCTGAGCCTTTATCAGAAACTTTTGATAAGATCAGCTCTTTCTATTTGAAGATTTTTATATAAGAGATTTTTATACCTGCTGAATGTAAACACAGAACGCAGTGTCTGGAATCTGTGGATCTGAGCAATCGTTTACAAGAATATTACCTTCGATATCTCCAGGTAGTGAAGAGAAAACGATCCAGCGGCCATTTTGGAGCAATCTTTCTCCTGTAGATTGGTTCTCGCAGCTCCCCAAAGTGACCATTATATTCATTTTCATCCAGAATGACCCAATACCACCTCCAATTATTCAGGATCCACTACTGAGATGAAAGAGAAAAACATATCAGCATTGTGTTTTTGCCCTTTGACCTCATCTTTTTGGTATCATATAGCTGCTGATGAAGCGGAATGAGCCACATGGTTTGTTTTAAATCTGAAATTCACAGTTTGGTGAGTCTGCCGAGAGTGCGCTCAAACAGCACTGACCGAAATAAAGCCGTAATAATGAAGAACTTCACTTTCACGGAGCGTTTGTCAACTCTGTTATTGCTGGACTCATTTTAAAACTGAACTTTACACAGCCGTCGTCTTGATAGTGAGGGAGGGATGTGAGTCGTGAACCTCTTCACAAGAGATGAGGATCGCTAATCTCGAGGAGTGAATGATTTAAGGATAAAATGATGAATGAACTAAAAGTTTCTCTGTAAGCGTAGCAGATGAGAGCTTGGTCAGATTATCCTTGGCCAGGTTTGCTTTACAGGAGAGCGCATCGACTTAACACAAAAACGCGTTATTTTATTAACTCATTGCAGATTTTAAACAGGGTTATTAATTCTCCTTCATTCTGCACAAACATTATGATTTCATGACGGTGATTTAGTGTCTGGTGGCTTCATTAAGTTGCACATGATATAAAAAATAAAATAAAATGCAAAAGAACAGGATGTGCTGGATCAAGTGCTACTTTATGAGCTGCTGAATAACGAATGTGGAAGCCATTTTGTTAAATTAAACAAGTGATTAATGTAATAATTATAACTAGGACTAGCAAATATATTTATAGGAAATATACTAGACTCCTGTGAAATGACACTCTTCTCATTTCCATTCTTCTGTCTTTCATCCATCTTCCTCGTCTCTTCATGTCTCTGTACCATGATGCTCGTCTCTCATCTCTTTTTTTTCTTCATCCATTTTAAGTGTTTCCTCCTGACCTGCTGCAGATGTAGGTCGATCTCCTCAGTGAGATGCAATTGAAGTTTCCTTTGATCAAAGGCCAGCGCTGGTGTCGAATTTGTTTTTTTACAAACCAGCCGACAGCGAGGACTCGTGGGACAGCAGGACAGCAGGACACCAGGAAACAGACGCTCCCGAGGGCCCGGGACCTGATTTGCTTGAGAAAGGGCACGCTGAGGCTGATCTGCACTTTCTTCTAGATTAGGGAGCGGTGATGAGATGCCTTTTGGTGTGTGGCAGGTAAAAAAATCAAACAGGTACGAGGTGTTTTGAGAATTTTTTTTTTTGGACTAGGCAGGTTTTCACACACAGGCTTCACCCCTTTCTGGGAAAAAAAAGAAAATTTAAAAATGTATATTTTATTGAACAAGAGAAAAGTCTATATACTTCCAAATTAGGATTAATTAAAAAAATATATTTACAAAACAAACTACAAGTAAGTAATGTCTAATGATTAGTTTCTTGATGCTACCCACTCTATTATATTTATATTTAAAGTTTATATTATATTTATATAACTATTATATTTACATTTATATTTATAGTTAGAGTTTAATTTAATATTTAATACAATTTCTAGGACAGAGTAAAAATTTCTAAAAAGACTAAAAAGGAGGTCACAGTTCCTTACAACTGACAGGTACAGAGGCCACGCCTCCTTCATTACAACTGACAGGTACAGAGGCCACGCCTCCTTCATTACAACTGACAGGTACAGAGGCCACGCCTCCTTCATTACAACTGACAGGTACAGAGGCCACGCCTCCTTCGCTGGAACAGAGAGGTACAGAGGCTACGCCTCCTTCGTTACAACTGACAGGTACAGAGGCCACGCCTCCTTCGTTACAACTGACAGGTACAGAGGCCACGCCTCCTTCGTTACAACTGACAGGTACAGAGGCCACGCCTCCTTCACTGTGACAGAGAGGACAGAGGCCTTTTTTTTTTTATTTAAAGACAAGTCCACTCAGTGCTGCTCTCTTTTCTGTATATGGATGCAATAACTCCCACATTTCCATATATGGACTTTATGACACTCTCACATTTCCACACATAGTCTTAAAGACACACCCAGATTTCCATATATGGCACCAGCGACACAATTTCTGTGCTTTCTGTGGAAAGACATTAGTCAGTTTCTGCAGTGTGTGCAGAATACAGAACACAAAAGGACACTGGAACAATGTGTGTGTGTGCATGTGTGTGTGTGTGTGTGTGTGTTTTGCATTTGAATGGTGGTGTGATTATGTAGGAGTTTTATCTGTACCCAACACGAGATTAACAAGCATGTGATTCTGAGAGGAGACAGAATGATGCGCACACACACACACACACACACACACACACACACACGCATCAAATCTTTTCTGATTAACCAGAGTGTGTGTTAGCTGTTAGCTAACGTCCATCATTTTTAAAAAGTAAAATTGGTGGTACAAAGAAAAATACACAAATCTGTCAGTCCCAGTGAAGGAGGCGTGGCCTCTGTAGTCTGTCAGTCTCAGGGAAGGAGGCGTGGCCTCTGTGTCTGTCAGTCCCATTAAAGGAGGCGTGGCCTCTGTGTCTGTCAGTCTCAGTGAAGGAGGCGTGGCCTCTGTGTCTGTCAGTCTCAGTGAAGGAGGTGTGGCCTCTGTATCTGTCAGTCTCAGTGAAGGAGGCGTGGCCTCTGTGTCTGTCAGTCCCATTAAAGGAGGCGTGGCCTCTGTAGTCTGTCAGTCTCAGTGAAGGAGGCGTGGCCTCTGTATCTGTCGGTCCCATTAAAGGAGGCGTGGCCTCTGTGTCTGTCACTCAAACACACACACACACACACACACACTTACACACTTCCTGTTCATGGATTATTAATAGCTCGGGGTCATTATCAGCTGGACCTTTTCTCTGCTCTCTGTCTCTCCATCTCGGAAGTTTTTAACAGCAGGAATTATTTGAATTTCCGAGAGCCGGGTCGAGTCCTGCGTCCGGTCGGTGACAGCTAAAGCACAGCCACTGTGGAAATGAAATGGAAATGCTACAGTACGTATCGGAGGCTGAGTGACGAGTGAAAGCCTAATTACAGCAGAGAGTGTGTGGGTGAAAGGTGTTCATATGCAGAGGCGCACACACACACACCATCACACACACACACACACACACGCACACACCATCACACACACACCATCACACAGTGGAGCGTAATTAAAACAGTGTCACTCATTAGGACTTGACTGTCAAACTCCTGTTGCTTGTGTCAAACACTTTTCCACACCACTGTCACAGCTGCTGTTCTGGAAAATTCATCAACATCTTCTGACCAATCAGAGTCCAGAATTCAACAGCACTGTGGTGTGATGAATATTAACGAACACTGGGATTATTGATGTGCACGATGAGTGGGTGGTCTCAGTGAATATGGCTGTAAGGCGGAAGATCAGAATAGAGTATGTAAGCTGTGTGTGTGTGTGTGTGTGTGTGTGTGTGCGCGTGTGTGTGTGTATGTGTGTGTGTGTGTGTGTGTGTGTGTGTGTTCCATGTTTCAGTGTCACATTATAACTGGGCTTTTCTGCTTTTAGCTGAATTTTCCCACCACTTTCCACTCTACCGGTTAGGAAATTGAGCTCTGTGTATATGTGTGTGTGTGTGTGTATGTGTGTGTGTGTGTGTGTGTGTATTTCTTCCCCCATCATCACCCTCTTTTGCTGTGTTTAAGGAGCACAGATAGAAAAGGGGTGCGAGGCAGTCTAGCATGAAATTGTAATGCGGTAATAAGTATCAGAGCTCAGAGTGAACGGAGACCTGTGTGTGTGTGAGTGTGTGTGTGTGTGTGTGAGTGAGTGTGTGTGTGTGTGTGTGTGGGCGGGTGAGGTGATGGGGGTCTCACACATTGTAGAATGAAAGTAAATCTGTGTGTAGCTGTGTGAGAAGTGTATTTATATCCACAGTAGTTTTATTTTTCATTATAACTCTTAATGTACAATATATAATAATATCATTTTTTTCATGAAGTCTACGTCTCAAAGTCTAAAAAAGATCATACATCAGAAAAGCACAGTTCTGACAAAGCCTAGACGACTCTACCCTTTATTTTAACATCTCCAATTTATCAAAATAAATATATTAATAATAAATTTGATAAATAATCACAATGGAAAAGAAACTCAGAAAGTCAGAGAGGAAATAAAAACATGGATGAAATGTGATGGCTAATAAAATCTTTTTTTTTTGGTCAGATTAACAGATTCTCAACTATATCTCAAAATAATCTAAATATTATTTCTGATGTAAATCTTAATATGATTAAAAAACATAAAATTACATACAAATTTCTTTAGATTTTTATGTGTTTTTTCATAATTAAAATGCTGAAAAAAATCTATTTGGAAATATATTTTTAGAAAAAATAATTATATTTAGTCATTTTGACCTTTGACATTTATTAACATTTTTTTATTTAAAGTTTTTTTCTTTCCTTTTTTTTTTTTAACAAATCATGCTTTTTAAACATTTCTCAAAGTATCTCTAAACACAAAAATCTTGAAATAATATAATTTTATACTCTGATAATTTTAGAATCTGATATAAATACTAAATAAGATACACCCCTATTAAAAAAAGAAAAAAATATATTGTTCAGGTTATTTTTTGTTGTTAAATAAAATTGTTGCAAAAGTTTTTATTTTGTATTTTTTATATATATATATTCAACATTTTTTAAAGTAACCCTACATTTTTCCATAAATAAATAAATAAATAAATGAATAAATAGAAATTTAAAAAAAATTAAAACAGAGGGGCGGGGCTACATGTGAACTATTACAATAATTAATTAATTAATTAATTAATTTTGTTAAATTCATATTTTAAAAGTCACACTGGAAACTCCATTATCCTCACTCATTAACTCATTAACTAATTGCCTATGCGCTAATAATCGTACTGGAATCTGATTGGCTCTTCCTTCCCTGCCAATCGAGCCTCTAAACTCCGCCCCCCGAGATACCAAATATGGCGCGAGGTGCCTTTTCCTGTCACTACAAACCCGGACGGCTGGCTTTCTCCTGCTGCTGCTGCTGCGCCGGTGTGTGTGTGTGTGTGTGTGAGAGAGAGAGTGTGTGAGTGTGTGTGAGTGAGTGTGTGTGTGTGTTATGAGTGTGTGAGTGTGTGCCGGTGTGTTAGAGCGCGGGGAGCGCGCGCGGCAGCGACATGACCAGAGGCTCGCGAGCGCGTCCGGTCAATCATGGAGCTTTTTAAGGCGCTGTTTTGGATTTTACTGCTGAAGCGAGTTAAAGAGTGTGTGTCTGAGGAAGGTAGGCTATTTCTCTTCTCTCTCTCTCTCTCTGTGTGTGTGTGTGTGTGTGTGTGTGAAGTTTATAACGGTGCTGTGCAGGCTTGGAGGTGTGTGTGTGTGTGTGTGTTAATTGAGATGCATTATGCTGGGATTAAATAGTGAGCATGCTCGTGCTGTATCCTGCATGAATAAGGATGCTGTGGAGGATTTTGTCTCTCTGTGTGTGTGTGTGTGTTGTTGTGTGTGTGTGTGTGCGTGTGAAAGTGTTTCATCATGACATGGCACGTGACATTTTCGTTCCCTGATCTTTGCAATACTTCAGTTTTAATTTTAAAATTGTTCATGCATTCTGTATTGACTTTTTTTTTTAAATGTGACTTTCTCATCCTCTTTTGTTTCCTCCTCCGACCTGCTCACTGCACGTGTGTGTGTGTGTGTGTGTGTGTGTGTGTGTCACAGGTGAACTCAGCATCCTACACAAGCCTGGCTGTCTTTATGATCCATTTTGTACTTTATGTTTCTGAATTATTGTGTAAAGCTTGGGTTGAGTGTGCAGTGTGAATCTCTCACACGCTTCATGGACAGACTCGGGTGAGACAAGACCAGAGCCAAAATCAGTGCCGTGGCACAGGGCGAGTAATTGTGGTGACAATTTCACACTCAGTGCTGGCACACGCGCACACACACACACACACACACACACACACTGTCATCCCTATGCTGTGTGGCACCTCACACTCAGTCATACTCTTGTACATGGAGTTAAAGGGACATTCATTCTCTCTCTCTCTCTCACACACACACTCTCTCTCTCACTCACACACTCACACACACACACACACACACACGCAGTAGTGATCATGATGCTGTTCACTGAGGGTTTCATCTCTGTGACAAGCGTTTGCACTTTTACTTATTTATTTATTTATTTATTTATTTGCTTAATTAATTATGTTCCTAGAAGGTCACATCTCACTTATTATTATTATTATTATTATTATTATTATTATTATTAAAGATTCAATTATTTATTGCATAAATAAAATAAAAGATTAGTTTCTTTTTAAAATCCCTGACCAAGATAAAGCACTTACAGAAGATGCATGAATCAGTGAATTTTTATTTCTGTTTTTCACACTTTAAAGATAATTATTTGAGTATTTTATGTATTTTAAAAATATGTAAATAAATAAAAATACATTTATTATTATTATTATTATTATTATTATTATTATTATTGCAAGGATAATATTATTATTACCTTTGAGGGACTTGTGCCAGTCATGAGCATTTATACATGAATGAATGAATGAATGAATGAATAAATAAATAAGTGTACTGTAAGTTAACTTTTTAAAGAGAAATTGTAATAAGCAGAACAGGTACACATACATATTTATGTATTATTTATGCCATTTCACATCATCCTGAGATAAGTATATGGACTCACGTGGTTAAATTGCCACACACACACACACACACACACACACACACACACACACACACATTCATATAATAAATTGCTACAAACCCACCCAGTCATTATCTAGGGGCCTCACACACTCATAAAGATGCACACATCATCATACAGGTCCTCATAATATAATAATCCCAACACACACACACACACACACACACACAATGACTTTCATATAATCTTCATCATATAACTTTAGTATGAACACACGTAGATAATTTAAACTCCTCCCCCTTCCTCATGTAATTAAACTACACACAGACTCTTGTTCCTCTCTCACACACACACACACACACACACACACACACAGGTCCTGAGGGTTAAAATATTAAATACTAGAGTACAGTAATGATGAATTTGACCCTGGTGATGATCAGGAGTTTAATAATGGTGTGTGTTATTTCTCTTATCTCTCCGCTTCAGTCCTGGGTTTGAGTGACAGCGGTGCACTAATGAATGTTATGACATCAATTAATCGCAGTGAAAGCACTGTGTGTCCTGAGCAGCTGACATGACCATGAAATGCACGCACACACACACACACACACACACACACACACACACACACACACACTGGAGGGTGGTCATCGTCCCTCATGCGGTTAATCAGCTAGCTGGAGGCTTTCTCTCACTGTCCTATTCCTCGCTCCTCAGCACTAACTCACCTTGGCATCTCATCTGGGGCTCGTTTACGCCTTCACTGCTCATCACTCGCACACCCTCGCGCACCCTCGCACACACTCGCGCACCCTCGCACACACTCGCGCACCCTCGCACACACTCGCGCACCCTCATACACACTCACACACACTCGCACGCACTCGCATCAGCAGCGTGCACATTACAGGCGACGTTTCTCAGAAATCTTCACTTCCCCAGTGCTGAGGTTCAGCTCTACACTGTTCCTGTTCAACCTGCTGGATTCACCTCGGAGCTGCGGGAAGTTTTTTCGGTCATTAACACTCAGGTTTAACCTCAAAATCGTGACTCTGAGCTAATCAACAGCACTGTTGAATTCTGATTGGTCAGAAGGTGTTGATTAATTTCCTATACCAGCAGCCCTGACAGTAGTGCAGCTGCAGATCGCAGGTTTATATTAACGCACTCGTTCTGAAACGTTATCGTTATTATAGCAACAGTTCGTTCAAAGGGACTCGTACAGCGGACGCTCCACATGAATGGATTAAAAAACGTGTGTAATCGTCGATATGTAAGGAGACGTATATTTAACGTTTATGGAAGGAGTCTCCAGTGTCAGCGCTTTGTAACCTTTCCGACGTCTTCAGGACAGAGGAGGAGTTTACGCTTCTTTGCGGTTTCTCGGTAACATGACGAGCTGCGTTTTTTTTTTTTTTTTTGTCTTACTAACTTCAAGAGAGAGAAAAAAGATCAGCTGGTGAGGGAACGACTGTTTATAGCTGCTGTAACGTAAGTGGTAATGGGAGCTAACATGTTTCACAAACATTTAATGTAACTACAAACGGATAAAACGTATGACTTTTTATCTATCTAAACTATCTAATCATTGGCAAATTGCTGTAAAAGAGGAACATGCTGTTAGAGGAAAATAATCAACTTCAGGACTTGGCTGCAGCGTCCTCCTTGTAGGAGCTGTGCGTGTGTGCGCGCGCGTGTGTGTGTGTGTGTGTCTGTGTGTGTGTCTGTGTGTGTGTGTGTGTGTGTGTGTGAGAGAGAGAGAGAGAGAGAGAGACAGACAGAGAGAGAGAGACATAAAGATGACTGAAGCAGGATAGTGCAGTGTGATGAAAGTCTGTGGGTTTTAACTCTAACTCAATGTCACTTTTCCTGAAGTGTGTGAAGCGAGTCGGAGTGTGTGTGTGTGTTGTGTGTGTGTGTGTTGTGTGTGTGTGTGTTGTGTGTGAGAGAGAAAGAGTCGATGTATGTGTTTTTCAGCCACAGTGGGATCATGTCGCTGTTCCTCGCGACTTTGCTGTGTCTGCAGAAATTTCTCAGCCGTGTGTGTCTGTCTGTGTGTGTGTTTTTTTTGTGTCTGTGTGTGTGTCTGTCTGTGTGTGTGTGTGTCTGTGTGTTTTTGTGTCTGTGTGGTTTTTTGTGTGTGTCTGTGTGTGTTTTTTTTTTTTGTGTGGGTCTGTGTCTGTGTCTGTGTGTGTGTGTGTGTGTGTGTGTGTGTGTGTGTGTGAATAAAAGCACTACTGTAGGAGCTGCTAGTTTTAAACTGCTGATGATAAAATGCTTGCACATGATTTTTTTCTGTAATGGAGGATGTTAATTAAGATGATGCGAGTCGTTTTGCTAAACACGCATTTCTTTAACTGCACGTATCATTTTTCTGTGTTTAAAGATCCCATAAGACTCATGTACAGTACAGTACGTCTTGCTGAAACATATTTTTTATTTTTAAAAAAATCTACTCAGGAGGCTTTAGTTTTGTGTCAGCGTTAACGTATGAAATGTGTTTACAGAAAACACACACACACACACACACACACACACACATCCTCACACTATTTAAGCCAAGTCCTGGAAGAAATCAGAGAAATGGCAAGTTTGAAATAAAAAAAGAGAAAATTAATAAAATGCTGAAACTGAAGCTAAACTCTGAGCAGAATCTGAACCTGAGGATGTCCTGGTGGGCGTGGCTTAATATTCTAATGAGTACACTTGATTAACCTACCTCTATGTAAGTCTCTGTCTACTACACCACTCAAGCAGCCAAAGAATCAGGGTTGTTATAGTTACACAGTCGCTACGCTAACTACGCTAGCATCCACTCACTAGTTTAGCTTCCACTCGCTAGGTTAGCTTTCATATTGGGTCGTATTCCAAGTTGGCAAGTTAAGTGGAAGCGGTACGTCAGTATTTACGTGGGGAAAGTTCCTGGTATTCAGAGTCGGGTTACGCAGCTGCTTAAGTGGAGTTTCCGAGCTCCACATTCAGATTATTAAAATCACCTGCGTGTAGTTCACACCTCTGAGGTCGCCAGATTCTTCTTCTTCCGAGAAGAAAGATTTTTCATCTGAGACGGCGTTTTTCAGTACCGCCTTTAAACACAAACACTGACCTTTTAAACCTGAAAAAAAATCGGGGATAGAAAATGCGGACTGAAGAAGGAAATATCTTTTTTTTTTTTTCTTCTTTTCTGTGAAATGTAATAAGACATAACATATAACATATAAACAAGAGACTTTTTTAAAACTCAAAAAACAAAATTCACTGAAGACAGCAAGCACTGGAATAAACATCAACGCGCACGTTACGCCACAGTCATTATTCATCAGCGCATCAAACTGTCAGACGGTGGCGCTGAACTTAACGCTGCTCCTCACTCACGATTTCACGCAAGAAACATGCGCTTAAGTTCAAGATCAGAATCGAGCGTAACTGAGTCACGCCTCTGTTTTAGACAAACTCCGCCCCCATGTGCATGTGTAACTCTCGCATAACTACTGAAGACTGTGTAGATACGTGTATGTGTTCTGAATACTGATGTGTGTAATTTCGGTATTAAATCCTCACCATTTAACGAAGTGTTTAGGATTACGGTGAGAATCAGTGGGAAAAGACAGCAGTAGATGGAATGATTATCCACGTGTACCACACTCCACGTCTCGTCCTGCTCTGTGCTACGTCACTCTCTCCAGACCCAGACTGGTAACGAGCCCAGGTGAAATCATCCTTAATGTGTTTTTCATGTCTGGCAGGTTTTACTGCACCTCCGTACATCAAACACACCACATCTCACCGAGTCTACGAACTTTGTATGTTTAATTTCCAGTTCCATCCTCCTCCCGGTCTTTTACTGCGTGTTCACGCCGTGCCGATTTGCCTAAAAGCATCGAGGTCATGTCATATTAATAACATTTACTGAGGCAGGAGTGTAATGCAGTGGTGTGTGTGTGTGTGTGCGCGTTTCCGAGAATCCGTGTGTGTTAAGAGCCAGACAGGTTCACCAGCACCTAGAATGATGAATATTTGAGTCGACCCGAGAGTTTTAAACATCCTGCTAATGGAGAGAAAACCCATTTAACATATGCAGCTCCAGATCCGTGAGTGTAATGGAATATGTAACAGACTGGTGCAAATTTCTGTTACAGCAATCGTCTGAGCAAGAATTAAATTTGCGGTGTGCGAGTTCTACGTTTCTGGCGATGTGATAAATTGGTGATGCGCCGTAATCTAATCAGAAGTGAAAGCAAAGAGGCTTCAAATGAAACACACACGTTTTATAACTGCATCAGATATGAAGTGGCCTAACTTTTCATTTTCAAAAGTTACCAAATCAGGTTTATTTTGAAATGCTTTTTCTACATTTATGTGTAAATTTATTGAAGAATGTTGCCTTAAAGTAGTTTCGTGATGTACGTGGTACTGGTTGTGTCACGTTACTTGTCAAAAATCAACTTTTTAAAGTTTTTCATATCGTAGCAAAAATTAGAAACCTTGAATGTTGTATTGAAACAGCGAAACGTTTAATCAGAATCAAAAAGTCTATCATAATAGTGTATCAGTGTAGTGACATAGTGAAACATAGCAAAACAGTGACACAGTGAAGCGTAACAGCTACACCGTGAAGCGGAAAATGTGAAGCAGACGCGGTGTATTAAAACAGTGTAGCAGTGACTTGAGACAAATTATACTGAAACATTGTATAAAAATATTGAACACAGTGAAGCGGTACTACGTATCAATACTGTACAGTGAAGCAGTGAATTGGAACATCAAAGCAAAACATCGTAGCAAAAAATCGTAGCGAAATATTGTAGTGAAATGGTGCAACTGTGTAGTGAAACAGTGTAGAGGAACAATGAAACATAGTATTTAAACAGTGAAACATAGTGAAAGTGTATTGAAACAGTGAATCAAAAAGTGTATCAAACTAGTGAAATGTAGAAACACAGTGTACCAGTGTAACAGTGTAGTGTAACAGTGAAACAGTTTAGATTAACAGTGTAGCTTAAGAGTGAAACGGTGTAGTTTAACCATGAAACGGCGTCGTGTAACAGTGTAGCGGCGTCGTGTAACAGTGTAGCGGCGTCGTGCAACAGTGTAGCGGCGTCGTGCGACAGTGTAGCGGCGTCGTGCAACAGTGTAGCGGCGTCGTGCAGCAGTGTAGCGGCGTCGTGTAACAGTGTAGCGGCGTCGTGTAACAGTGTAGCGGCGTCGTGCGACAGTGTAGCGGCGTCGTGCAACAGTTTAACGGTGTAGTTTAACCACGAAACGGTGTATCAGAGCAGTAAAAGTGGATCAGAGCAGTGAAACAGTGTACTGAAATCTCAGACAAAACTAATCTAATACTTTGTCTCCTCTGAGGATTTCTCATCTGGTTTCCACTCTTGTATTATACTCGTTTTCATCACTTTGTATGCATTCACTTTTTCCCCCGATGTTGCATTTGTAACAATTTCTACATGGAGATTTTGTAACTAGTAATTGTATAACGTACAAATCCACTCAGTGTTTGCTGGTGGTGGTTTATTTTGGATAGCCAGGCTGCATGTTTGGGATCTTGGCAGTGTGTGTCCAGGGAGTTTACTCAATCTAATCACTCGTTCCTTGTTGCTGTCTCCAGAGCCTTCCCAAATGAACTTGACTAGGAAGTGAACAGTTGCTTGTATAAACGCAGGATTAGTGTTTATGAAAATATCTTTTCAACATCGAGGACTCTGTTTTAGAAAAATAGAAAAAAAAACCTTCTTGAAATAAAAAAAGCATCTTGAAATAAAGTTTTGTGATGTTATTATCTATAATAATCCTCTTAGCGGTATATCGATACATGTTCGAGTTCAGTGATAAATTTTACATGTTGATCTCACACCAGTCTTCACGCTGTGCTTTACTGTGTTCTTGCGTGGGTTCCTGTGTTTCGTCAGTGTGCCAGCACCTCGGGTGCAGTCGGCTCTGGTGATGCCCTCTGGTGCCCGTGTTCCATCTAAACCCCCATTAATCTTCCGAGGAGATGTTTGACCTTTCAGACTCATTAAGACGGTGAACCTCACACGTGCCCGATTGCATGATATTGAACCCCGCTGACACTTCGCCCCCACCTCAACCACGTTATCGCCGTGACAACAGGAGGGATGTTCCTCTGACTGGGCCGCTTTGACCGATGACCTGGAAAATTGCCCGACCTTTTAAAGTGCAGTTTCTCAGCGATGAATAAATACATAAATTGTAGGTTTAGGCTCGATCGCTTTACTGCCCCCTGCTGAGTTCTGCCAGTTCTCTTGTTGGAGTGTGTGTGTGTGTGTGTGTGTGTGTGTGTTAAGGCTGATTTATACTTCTGCATTAACTGCATTCATGTGCAATCCCTCATTTAACAGACTTCACTCAAGATAATAAAGTATCGAATCCACTCCTAAGAAGCCAACAGGGTTTAATTAATTAGGGAAATTACTTGAGGTTGGGTTTGGAGGGTGTGTAAACTTTTGCTCCTAGCGCTAGCATTGCCATTGTTGCAGTTTTGGGTAGAGATTGGAAAATACTAAAACGCCAAAGGAAACATTTTTAAACAAATAATTGTTAACGTGTCTTTCTTGACATTGCCAACAAACCAGTAGCATAACGTTTAACGGCTAGCATCGTGCCTTATTAGACTTGATTACACTGAATGCTAACGCTAAATAATGCTAAAATAAAATGTGAGTCTCATTAGATAATAACCGTAAAATAATAATAAAAAATTTTGATCACGGCATTTATTTTATGGGCTTTTTTTCCACAAAAGAGGGATCAGTTCATAATTAGCTCTAAGAGCATGATAAATATTTAAAAAATTGAAAAATACTGTATATTTTTGATTAAATAATATGTGCCCATAACATATATATAGTAAATATAAATATAATGTTTTGTTGATCAGATTTCCGTCCAAGAAATCCACAATGGATAGAAACAATAAAACAGCATGAATAACAGATTTATGACTTCATACCCCTGCAATATAGCAGGAAAAATAATTACATAAAAATGAGTACATAAATGCCTGTGGTGTGACTGTGTGTGTGTGTGACTGTGTGTGTGTGTGTGCGTGTGTGTGAGTGTATGTTTTGTACTCTGAATGAAATCATGCAGATTGTAGGATCAGGAGCTTTGCATTGTGTTTCTGTCACTGGCTGCATTTCAGGCTCTGCAATCAGCATGTGAAGTAAGTGTGTGTGTGTGAGAGTGTGTCTGTGTCTCTCTCTGTGTGTGTGAGTGTGTGTTTCTGTGTCTCTGTGTGTGTGTGTGTGTGTGTGTGCGCGCAGCATATTTGGTAAAATACTGTATACTGTCAGTGTTCTGACTTAGCCCATTATAATGGTGTTAATTAAGATGCAGTGTGAACACATGGCTTGTTATTCATGTCCATAAAGTCGCCACAGGAGCTCCTTAATCTGCGACCTGCCACCACTGCCTGCCAAAATCCATTCCAAAACTCATTTCACCCAAAATTTAATTTCTCATAGCAGACAGGACACCAAGATGGATGCAGATATTACAAATAAAGCACTCATAATTCCTATAACAGCACATCCCCAAGTGTTTTATTCCTCATGTACCACAGCCAGTTTGCAGAAGATTACAATTATTAAATAACATCACGCATACTTTAAAAAAAATTCATTTATTGCTACATATAATGCTGTGGAATGTCAGTGAAACAAGTTAGTTCCTGTTGTCACTTACGTTATAGCAGCTATAAACGGTCGTTCCCTCACCGGCTTTGATTTTTTCTCTCGTGAAATTAATTAATAAGACAAAAAAATGCAGCTTGTTAGGCATGTTACTGAGAAACCGCAAAGAAGAAGTGTAAACTCCTCTGTCCTGAAGATGTTACAGCTTTTCCTCTGACTGTTACAAAGCGCTGACACTGGAGACTCCTTCCATAAATGTTAAGTAAATTTCTCTTTACAGAAAATTTCACCATATCAATGATTTTTAATCTATTTATGTAGCGCGTCTGCTGTACAAGTCCCTGTGAACGAACTGTTGCTATAGAAACGAGAGTTAGAGTATTAGAACGAGTGCATTAATATAAACCTGATATTTAATCACCACCATCTGACCAATCAGAGCTGTGGGATAGTTGACTTTCTGTCGATGTTTTATGTGGTCAGTTTGAAGCAGATAGTTATAGTTTGTTAAAGATTTCTGTACTGATTGACAAATTTCTCAAACTCTTTACGCTGACAATTTGCTGAACATATATTTGACTTGAATGTTTGAATTTTTGGTTTGTCTCTTTTTGTACTCTGTATTGCCATGAAACATGCACATTTTTGGAAACCCCAGGTCTGTACCAGGGCTCTAGGTGTTCATCTGTATGGACTAAAGAATGTCCTGCCCTGAGTCTAAACATCATAAACATCCCAATTCCATCATAAAAGATGCACCTGGGAAAGCAAGATGTCCAGAGACTGGCAGAGAATCCCTCAGATGGTTTGTCCTTTCTCCACATCAGCATCATGCTTCCTTTATCTTCTTCTGCTCATTTCCTGACTGATCTTGGAACAGCTCTTGGTGACCTCTGCCACGCTGCTGCTGCTTCTCTGAATCCCTGAAAGGATTTGTGACAGACTGTGTGTCTCGAGGGATTGATCAGCTCAGAGAAAGAAAAGACACACAGGTAGATCTTGAAGAATAAACCTCGATGCAGCCTCAGAGGGAATCGGTTCCTCGAGCGATCAGAGATAATTAATGAGCGGCTGTGACTGTGATAAATAAATAGTGAGATTTGATCTGAATTTTAGATGGCGGAGTGCCGATGCTGCGAAAAGGTGCTTCGACAATTAATGCAAAATCTTGCTTCCTTGCTGTCATTCTTTCTCCGTCTTTACTGACGGACAGAGTTTTGCATTCCTCCGCGGAACTGTAATCTCGTGCCGTTCCCCAGTCGTGCCGTTCCATACCGTTTCGTCTCTGATTGTTTATTTGCTCATCACCGAGGCCGATAATGGATCAGCATTAATCCATTTAAAGCCTCGTTTAATAAAAACCCTTCGAGAACGGATTGACTGATTATTCAGACTGGCGGCTAAATGGCTTCCTTCCACTCGCTCCTTATTTCCAGCAGCATTACAATCCTACAGCACTGGTATTGATAGTGGAGACCTGGCGAGCAGGACGAGGGCGTAGAGTTGAGATGGGGTAAACACAAAGGTCACGTCCCACCCCCAACGGCTTTCTCTGTCGATCCTTCATTCTCCGTTTCCTCGGTGCTCGATATGCTCGATACCTCATTTCTGTACCAGACCTTCCTGACCTTGTCTCCTGCCCAAGGTTGATGTTCATCTTCCACCTTAAAGCCTTCCTCCAAAGTGTGCTATTGATTTCATCCTTTATGGCGAGGTAGAAGGTCATCAAAGGTCATGTCGAGGTGCTCCTGTCAGTCAGAAGGTCTTAGCTCTGGGGAGTTAAGAATGCTGAAACCCAAAAAAATACATTTGCATTACGGTGTCTTTATACATTTTATGGGTTATTTTATTGAACTGCAAGTGAAGCGGAATCAAATCTAAGCTCAGGGTTAAGAGCTTTTAGAAAAGTGGGATTTAAACCAGACTACGCTGCTGAGGAAACGTCCTCATCTGATTATGTTAATTTTTTTTTATGCATAACCAAGGCACAGTGAAGCACCACTTGACTTGTTCTTGTTGTCTTTAGAGCTTAGTTCCTTCTCAGTTCTTTGTGTCAGAGTGAAAACAAACACTTTGGGCTAATGAGTGAACATCAGTTTGTCAATCTGGACCCTTTCCTTTTGTCACAAAACTTCCCAGAATATTCATGGACAAAACTGTTTTGTCCGGGTTTGTCCTGCGTCCTGGTTGCTGGCTCTGTTGTCTTGTCTTTGTTGGTGACTGACAGAGGGACAATTTAAATGTTGGATCACATTAAATCAGTTCACTGTTCATTTATTCATCTTTAGTAAGTACTTTTATCCTGGTCAGGGGCCCGATGGATCTGGAGCGTATCCCAGGAACACTGGGCAAAAAAAGCAGGAGAATTCACCCAGGATTGGACGCTAGTCCTTCACAGGGCTAAATCAGTGCCAAGGTGCCAAAATTTAGACGTAGCATGTACGATTTTTGGCAATACAGGAGAAATCTGAAAACTGTGCTTCACTTATTTATAAAACGGAGTGGTCAGACCAGATGTGAATATAATTCACCCGGCAGAAACACCAGTTCACCAAAGAGAAAGGACACAGTTACTGTACTGAGGAAAAGCAGAGTGCGTTATATGAGTGATAGAACTGTCAGGTATGAGGAATGCTGGGAGGAAGGAATAGAGAGAGAGAGAGAGAGAGAGAGAGAGAGAGAACGCGGAACCCTGGATCTCTGACCATCTCACAGTGTTTAATCAGCAAGAACGAGAGCGAGAACATGGCTTTCTCTCCTATTTCCACCCTGCCAATCATCCTGTACGGCATTCTCATTATAGCAGCCAGCCCAGGAGAGAGAGAGTGAGAGAGAGGAAGAGAGGAGTGGTACTTATTACGGTGGAGAGAGAGAGAGAAATGGAGAGAGTGAGAATGAAGAAGAAGAAGAGACACAAAATGAGACGAGAGGCACTTAGATACACAAATCGGAGAATGTGTGAAGTGGGTATTCATGACGATTTAACGTCGTGTGGTGGGCTGGCAGCGGCGTACATGAGCAAATGTTCATGCCTGAGAGAGAGAGAGAGAGAGAGAGAGAGAGAGAGAGAGAGAGAGAGAGAGAGAGAGAGAGAGAGAAAGAGAGAGACGGGTGTCTGTGTGTCAGAGAGACTATAAATCTGTTGTCTGATGTCCATATGATGGTGATATGAAATGGATTTGGAGAGATGGAGTGAGAGATGGAGTGAGAGAGAGAGAGAGACAGAGCGTTGTCATCTGCATATTTTCATGGAATCAGATTGAAAGTATAGATAAAAAACAAATGTGGGGAAAAACTAGTTTTTTTTTTTTTTTTTAATACACACACGCGCACACGCGCACACACACACCCCTCCACACAGGTGATTGAATGTGAATTAAAATGCAAATGCAACTCGGCTAGTTTTCCTCTGCCCGGGCTGCAGATGGGAAGCGTTTGAACAAGACAGCATGTAGCATTTTGGAATATTAAGAAGAACAGTCAAGCCCAAACACACACACACACACACAAACACACACAAACAGGCGCTTGTCAAACAACCGGAAATCCGTCCACACAATCCTGGCACGACTTCTCTGCTTCCAAACCGATATGGCTTCACAGATCTGCGGCTCATAATGTGCAAGGCTCAATTGGCTCGATCAAAATAAATAAATAACTAAATAAAAACGCAGAATTCAATTAACACACAGGAGATAGAGGAGAGTGAGGAGAGAGAGAGATGGAGGAGGGAGAGAGGAGGTAGAGGAGACAGAGGAGGTAGACGGAGGTAGAGGAGGGAGGAGAGAGGAGATGGAGGATATAGAGGAGAGAGGAGATGGAGGATATAGAGGAGGTAGAGGAGAGAGAGGAGAGAGGAGATGGAGGATATAGAGGAGGTAG
>CM040466.1:25299041-25304041 GCA_022758105.1 Pangasianodon gigas
GGAGATGGAGGATATAGAGGAGGTAGAGGAGAGAGAGGAGAGAGGAGGTAGAGGAGAGAGAGGAGGTAGAGGAGAGAGAGGAGATGGAGGATATAGAGGAGATAGACGGAGGTAGAGGAGAGAGGAGGTAGACGGAGGTAGAGGAGAGAGGAGGTAGACGGAGGTAGAGGAGAGAGAGGAGGTAGACGGAGGTAGAGGAGAGAGAGGAGGTAGACGGAGGTAGGTGGAGATGGAGGACCAGTCAGAGAGACCTCAGTACAGAAGTTCTGCTCACAGGAACAAAGACCACGAGATTAACACAGTGAATATGTAGACTGTGTGTGTTGGTGTTACAGTGAAATGCAGAGTGATGAGCTGGTGATGAAGTTTTACTGTCACCACCCTGAAGTTGATTATTTTCCTATAACAGCATGTCCCCAAGTTGCATTTAATGTTGTGGAACGTTGGCGAAACAAGTTAGTTCCTGTTCTCACTCGCGTCGTTCCCTCACCAGCCTCTCTTTTTTCTCTCTCTTGAGGTTAATAATAATAATAATAATAATAATAATAATAATAATAATAATAATAATAATAAAAACAACACAGTTTGTGTCACTGAGAAAGTGCAAAAAGTGTAAACTCCTTCCTGCTGAAGATGTCGGAAAACTTAAAGTTACAGCTTTGGTAAACAAAATTAGACTTGAGACGAGTCCTAGGAAATGATCAGGACCCTCGTGTGTGAACGTTAGCCGAATAAAAGACTGGAGGAAAAGTTAAGGAAGAAGAAGGACATGGAGAATGTCAGGAATGTCAGAAATTCAGGAATGAAGAAGCTGTTGGCTGTTTGTGCCGATGGCGAAATAAACATTTACGTTAATGGGATGCAGCGTTTTTGTGCCAAACAAGAGCAGAGAGAGAAATGTAAGTGTTTGAAATTCTACCAGATTCTTTAGCTGCAGTGGACAGATTGTTAGTACAAATGTTCAACCTCTCAGGGTCGTCTGAGAGTCGCAGGAGATCTTTAGCAAGCGTTTATTGTAGTTAAATGCATGTAAACTTGATTTATGGATCATTTAAACATAATACAATTTCATTAGCATTCACAAGAATGTGTTGTGAGAGTGTTGGTTAAGTAAGACTGCTCATATTTTATCTCCAGTTTGTTAGATGGGAATATGGTCATTTCTGTAAAGTGGCATATACAGAGTACATTTTCAGCTTACACACACACACACACACACACACACACATACACATACACATACACGGAATGAGGTTTGGCCAGCGCTGTCACTGTTTTTTGGTGTGATGAGCTCTGAGTAATGTTGCTCACCTCTCAGTCAGCACAGCCCACGCAACAGCTCCGAATTTGTCATCGCAACACACACATTCACACCGATCCCTCGTATCCGAGCAGAAATCTCATCACAGGGGTTTACGTCAAGTGAATCAAAATCGATGCTTCAAAGCTTTTCGTATCACCAACATGATAGTATATCTAAAAAAAAAAAAAATCTGATGACGCGTCCTGTACAAGTCTTGTGTTCATCCAATGAAAAAAAATCTTTTTTTTAAAACTACATTGTTGTTAAGGGGTGTGGCCAAAATTAGCATTAAACGTTCGTCAAGCTCCATCGATCTCTGATTAAAAAACTAAAAAAAAAAAAGTGTTCGCTTTACCTTAAAATTGTTCTGAGTTGTGATAATTAAAAATGTTTTTTTTTTTTTTTTTTTTTTTTTAACGTCCGATAAAGTCTGGTGATTAAAAATCAGGAACTTTTTTTTTTAACCTCTGAAGCTGCGTGCAGCTCGTTTCTGCGTCCTTGCTCCGTCCTTGAAAACACACTCGTAATCTTGCTCGATGGAAACGACCCAATCCTGAACAGAACTCGTTTAATCATTTAATCGCCTGTATGAGTGTGTGTGTGTGTGTGTGTGTGTGTGTGTGTGTGTGTGTGTGTGGAGTTGGATGAAGCAGAAGAACTGGCATTTCCTCTGCAATCTGTCCCTGAGACAGGACTACAGCCGTCTGACCATCTGACCATGTTACATCACACACACACGCGCGCACACACACACACACACATACACACACACAATGTGATTCAGTATCCATTATACACAAATATGCCCAAGTGTGTTAAATAAACATGACCCAATGAGCAGAAATGTAAATATAATGCATGAGTAACACTACAGATTGGAAATACGTGTGTGTGTGTGTGTGTGTGTGTGTGTGTGTGTGTGTGTGTGTTTTTACGATCTTTACAGCCCTTGTGTTTAGGACACGATGAAATTTCAGTTACTGAAAATGTTCATTCAAAAATGGCAAGAAAAAACCAGAAGGTTTTGATGGAAAAAGGATTAATAGACCTCCAGTGAAGTGCCCCATCTAACTCTTCAGAAATAATGTTAATTATTTCTATTATAAAGTTAATGGGATAAAAATGAAACAGCATGTACAGCCACAGTTTTGGAAAAGACAAAAAAATTCACAAATGACCATGCCAAAGTGCCGAGTATAACTAAAAATATGAATATTATGTTCATTAAAGACTTTTATTATAATTTTGTATGCTAATATTCTTCAGATACCAGAAATGAAAAACAAAACAGAAAAGAGTGAATGAGAAAAATAATTAGTTTTTCCTTAGAAATAATAATAAGGAATTTTTTTTAATTATTATTTTTTTAAGCCTCCAGTGCACACTTCATCTGAATCCCAAACAACTTCCTCTTCACTCCATGTGCTCACTACATAGCGTAGTTTATTTTCTCTTTTAGCTTCTCTTCTGTGTGTGTTCTCTTCCGAGTAAAGTTTTAGCTCCAGCGGTTGCG
This sequence comes from Pangasianodon gigas, assembly GCA_022758105.1. Classification (NCBI taxonomy): domain Eukaryota; kingdom Metazoa; phylum Chordata; class Actinopteri; order Siluriformes; family Pangasiidae; genus Pangasianodon; species Pangasianodon gigas. Next base: position 25,301,858 of record CM040466.1, read on the forward strand.
ACTGATCCTGGAGCAGGTTCTCCTGGAAGAAGTTCCATGTGTAGCCTGTGAGTTAGTGTGTGGACTTCAGTACTGTGTGAATGATACACACTTCTGCTCGACTTCTTCAGAGGAAAACAGTGAAAAAACAGCAGCGATACACACTTCATTATTAAGGAAGAGTCTGAAAATGCATGCTCTCTCTCTCTCTCTCTCTCTCTCTCTCTGTGTCTCTCTCTCTCCAGTCTTCCTCCCTCTCTCTCTCTCTGTGTCTCTCTCTTTTCAGCCTATCTTTTTTTCTCTCTCTTGAAGTTAATAAGACAAAAAAACTCCTCTGTCCTGAAGATGTGGGAAAATCTAAAGTTACAGCTTTACCCCTGAATGTTAAAGTGCTGACACTGGAGACTCCTTCCATAAATGTTACAGAAGCACCTCCTTATAGTGAAGAAAATTTCACAGATTTTTAAAACGTATTTTTATTATTAGTGGAGCGTCTGCTGTCCCGGTGCATGCTCTGTTGCTATAGAAACGATAATGTACAAGATGTGCTTTGCAGCTGCACTACTGTCAGAGCTGCTGTTATAGAAAATTAATCAACACCTTCTGACCAATCAGGATCCAGAAACGTGATGCTGAAATGTAAACATCAGCTGTTTGAAGGCCATGAGTATAATTTCTAGTCGCACGTATGTTATTCTGATCCTTTTAAACTCATGAGCTATTATAAGCTGGTGTGTGACGCACAGCCGGTGTGAGACGCAGCCTTTCCGGCACTGTTCTTGTGAAAAGCTGAACATTTTTACTCCTCAGAAGTCATGTCGAGTGTTAATCTGACTCGATCCTGACCGCATCACTGCTGACGTGTCACAGCCTCTCTGCCCTGTGCTCCAAAACACTCAGATTTGTTCTTCGCATGGTTTTATCTCCAGCGTTTTCCACACAGAACAAACACACACTCCAGTGCTGTAAAGACCTGAATCCTCTTCTTCTTCTTCTTTTAGATAAGAGTGCACTAGTGGGGTTACGGTTTGAAATTTTCAGGATGATAAACTAGTCTAAAAATATCACAGTTTCATGGTATCATGGTATTAATCGACCATTTTTAAAATAAGGGCAAAAAGGAAAAAGATCAAATCCCCTAATTGTTCTTCTTTCTTAAAAAGAACTGTTGTGTTGTGAAGCTAATGCGTGTGGCAGAACGTTGTTTGGTTTAGTTGTGGTCAGTAACGCTGTGATTATCTGTGTGTTTGATGAGCATTGTGTAGGATAAAGTTAGGAACGTCCTCCGAGCAGCAGCAGAGGCAGCAGTGTAACAGAACGTACTGGATTATTAGGCTTGTGCTGTATAAACATTTAATCATCTCTACACAGTATTATACTGTCACCATGTCCTGTGACATTTACTCTAATTATATTACGTTATATTATATTACCAGATCTCCTAAACTTAGCACATTTTGCTCCATTTGAAGCTCCGCAATTTAACATGGGAGCACGCTAGCCTGAGTCAACACTCATGCCAAAATACAGAGTTTCTTTTTCCTCCAAATAAAACCACAGATGAGCCAATTCGCGTATTAGTCTGGAATGATTGACAGTTTCGTAGGTGTTCTGAACTCGCCAGTATAAACAGACACCGCCTGGAAGCCCCGCCCTCTTCCTCCATCTTGCGAGCTCGTGACTTTCGCTTTCTGTCGCAGTAAACAGAGAATGTTCTGGAATAAAATTGATCAGTGTGTTTGATTTTGTTATCATTAGTCAAAGATATGTATATAGTTATCATCACATGATTAGATTTATTAGCGATGCCACCGAAAAATTGTGACTGAAAATGGAGGAAAAAATGGCACTTCAGGTTTTCATGCAAAAGAGACCTAAAAGGATTAAAAAGGTTTACAATGAAGTGGTCAAATCTACAAATCTAACACTTTAGAAATAATTTTAATGGACTTGATCGTTAGAAAGGGAACTTATTAAACCGGAAATGGTAGAAATGATGATTCCTGGATTTATTTAATCTGTCGGTTCTGGGTGATTAATTCATTTATCATGATTTTTTTAAATGGCAAATCACCAGCAGGGAAGAAAATCAACATTGCACAGTCTTGGTGCTGTAGCATCGTTTCAGATGAATCCAGATCGATGGAGTTGCCAAATTTTTGCGGAGTTACAAAAGTGATGAGAACCAGTGTAGTAAGGAAGTTG
>CM040466.1:25306541-25310649 GCA_022758105.1 Pangasianodon gigas
ATTCCTCGCCGTCCACGTCCTCGCCGTCCACGTCCTCGCTGTTCTCCTCTTCACCCTTCACGTCCTCGCCGTTCTCCTCCTCGCTGTCCACGTCCTCACCGTTCTCCTCTTCACCCTTCACGTCCTCGCCGTTCTCCTCCTCGCCGTCCACGTCCTTGCCCTTCACGTCCTCGCCGTTCTCCTCCTCGCTGTCCACGTCCTCGCCGTTCTCCTCCTCGCCGTCCACGTCCTTGCCCTTCACGTCCTTGCCGTTCTCCTTTTTGCCGTTCTCCTCCTCTCCGTCCATGTCTTCGCCGTCCTCCTCCTCGCCGTCCACGTCCTCGCCGTTCTCCTCTTCGCTGTTCATTCTGCTCCACATCCTTAAAAAGATTTTGCTGTACGTCTGTGCTAAAGCTATCGCTCCCTCTGTCTGTCTCTCATTGATTCTTCATTTATTCTTCATTTATTTCTTTCTTTTTCTTTTGTTCTGCTTCTTGTTCTCTCTCTCATTCATTCATTCTTCATTCATTCAGTCTTCATCTCTCTCTCTCTCTCTCTCTCTCTCTCTCTCTCTCTCTCTCGGGTGAAGATGCTGTAATCAGCAGGTGGTGGTGAGACAGCTGAGAGCTGAGTGTTTATCAGCGTGTTCTCAGACAGGAAAGAGGAAGAATCAGCAGCTGTGTCGGCTCAGTGAGGAAGCGGATCTGCTTCAGATCATCATAATGGCGTCTGAAAGCTCGACCTCAGAACATCACACATTACCTTTTCATTACTGTACCATGAATAATTTGTGTTGCGACGTCAGCTCGGCTAAATATAAAGATCGGCTTTAGTGTGACAGAAAATCTGTGGTGGAGATCACACACACTGTGATCTCATAGTGATTTCATCATAGTGTTCAGATGAATTCTGTGGTTTTTATAAAGCAAAATAAGCAAAATAATTCACCCTCAAGTGACCAAAGGCTTATAACGGTTATCTTCTCGGAAATAGTGAGAAATATCTGATTTTTGAAACTTTGTCAGTATAAAACAATAGTTTTAGTTATTTTAACAGTATTAAACTGTAATAAACTAAAGGAAACTGTAATAAAAAGAATTAAACTGAAATGAAAATAATTTGAAACAGTAATTAATAACTATAATAAACTGCATAAACCTGTAATTAACTCGAGCCATGATCAACTATAATGAACGATAAATTGCATTAAACTGTAAAGATAATTAACTTTAACACTAATTAAAGATAATGAACAATAAATTGCATTAAACTGTAAAGATAATTAACTTTAAATAATGATAATGAACAATAAAGTGCATTAAACTGTAATTAATAGTAAAATATTCTAGAAGTAAGAAATGCAGCTTGTAAAATCCTCCATTGTTGTTATTACAGATTTGACTCTCACACTGGTGGGAGCATGGTCTGGTTCTTTAAAAGGTTTTCTTGTTCCAGCTCTAGTTCCAGTTCTGCATTTTGTGTGTGTGTGTGTGTGTGAGAAACAGGATGAGAGAACCTGAGATGGTAAACCTGGGTTCTGCTCAAGGTTCTGAAGTTTGTCAAGTGGCTCAGGGAGATTTCCAGCATCCTTATGTGTTCTCTTCATTCTCTGTGTGTGTGTGTGTGTGTGTGAGACATGCCGGACATGTTTAAAGGATGCTCTTGTCTTGTATCACTGCTGCTGAAGTGCTTACACCTTGTCCATGTCTGTGATATGGCTGCAGGCGTGAGCGGTCTCGGCACCAGCGTGTCGTCCGAATGAGCTGAGTGTTAAATTAGCGCTCGTTTGTTTTAGACACATCCTCATGAACACACTCTTTACTTAGCTGAGCACCTTATCTCACTCTCTCAGCTCCTTTTTCAGCTGTAACTCCCAGACGCTTTCTCCGAGTCTCAATGAAACATCTGTCATGACTACGGCTTTTTCAGCGAGCGTCTGCGTAGCATAAAGGAACGAAAGCTGAATGGTTTGATTCAGGAGTTTCTCAGCTTGTATCATGACAGTTAGATGAGATGAGAGCAGTCTCTCATTGCAGTAATCCTCCATCTGATCATCACTGATTAAAGTGTAATCTACATGTTTCTGTCTTTTTCAGTGGTGTTGCTGAATTCGAAAGAATCCCAGGCAGAACTGGGCTGGACGTCTTATCCTGCAAATGGAGTAAGTCCTTCTTAATCGTTTGTCTCTGTGAAGCTACAAATGTAATATTAGCTCGGTTTATATGTTAAATGATGGATCCCAGACTCGGAAACCTTCCCGTTTCCTGCTTTTTAAAATAACCCTTTCACATTGTCCTTTCAGTAACATTATTAGAAATATTAGCGTTTAACAAGAAAACAAGAAAATTGAATTGTAAAGTCCTCTTGGTACTGAATCAACAATAATTAACTCTAATGAACAGTAAACTGTAACTGCAATTAACTCCATTTAACAACAATAATTAAAAAACACTGTATTAAACTTTATTAAACTGTAATTAACTATAGTTAACCATATTTAACACTAATTTATAACTAAAACTGCATTCAGTTGTAATAAACTGTAAATAACTAGCTGTATTTAACTCTATTAAACTGTCATAAAATGTACCAAGCAATATTAAACAATATTAAACAATATTAAACAGTAATAAACTGTAATTAATAATAGTTAACTACATTTAACAGTAATTTATAACTACAACTACATTAAAATGTAATAAACTGTAATTATAATGAGTAATTAACGATAATAAACTGTATTCAGCAGTTTAATAAACTGTTATATTGAAAAAGTTCTAATTTTTTTCAATAAGAGCTGCTATTAATGTAAGTAATAGACATTGATAAATCCTACACATCTTAAATTGCACTATTTATGCACGACCACGCTCATTTACATACCGAAATAATCATTATTTATATTTATATTGATATAATAATCTTTATGTATATAGCACTTAGCATTTTACCTCAAAATCTCAATGATTTACATTAAAGAATAAAAGATAAGGAATAAAACAAATGATGTGTATAATGATAGAAAAACAATAAATGTTTAAAAATGTACAAATATAAAATTAATTTAAGCAGAACAAAGAGTCACTGTGAAGGTAGAGATATTAATACACTTAAAATAATAATCATTAAGGAACAGTTCACAATTAATAAAATGATCTATGAGTGTTAAAAACTCGATAGCTGAGTTGAACTGATTTAGTTTGATGTGTGATTAGTGAAACTTTATAATCGATATACACCCACAGATCACCATTTACAGTAAACAGCTGTGGTGTAAAGGGATTTGTGTTAGATTTAGAAAAAAATGTGAAAATCCATGTCATTATTGTCGTCTTTTCCACGGCTGCATTTGGAAATGTAATATATTACAGTGCGGTGTGAGTGATATGAACGCATGCAAGATGTCATTATCTGACTTGTAGTTGATTGGGAAATGCCAGACTCGTCTTTAATGCACCTGAGAGTAGAAAGAACTTGAGGAAACACCAGACCACTGCGTTCAAGTTTACTAGTTTTCATAGCGTGCTGAATGAAAACATACAGAGAAACGTTTGGAGCAAACAGCCTCAGGTCAGGATTTAAAAAAAAAAAAAAAAAAAAAAAAAAAAAAAAGCCCAAGGGTGGAAGAAACCACTTCAGAGTCGTGCATCACCTGGTTAAACACACCTGAAGTGAGTGACACTGCAGTGGAGCTGTGCTAGAACCCACTAGCACATTCGCTTGAGGTCAGTTTTCAGGACGCAGATTAGAACGGTTTATTTTGCTACAAATCTGTAATTCACCGTTAAACATTTTCATCATCGGCTTGAACGTAGGCAGTGTGTGGAGCAGAAGCTCAGAGCGATGGCTGGATTAACACGTCCCCATCCTCACGGCCTGCAGCAATGTCATATTTTCACACTGAAGTATCTGATTGTCTTTTTTCTGTGAAATGGGAGGAAGGAAGTGCGGCTCGCTGCAGGCTCACAGTCAGAAATTACTGCAACTTTCACCTGCAGCCTCATTACAATATTTTTAATAAAAATATCACCCTTTATTCTCCACAAATGCAGATGCGATTCCACTGAACTGTAGTTTAATCATAAAAAGTGTATGTCTGTAGAAACAGTGTGAAAAAGGCAGCTGGTAG
>CM040466.1:25310749-25336855 GCA_022758105.1 Pangasianodon gigas
CATAAAACTCAGGTAAAAAAAAAAAAAAAAAATCACAAAAACGAGATGAAACTCAGATTTAAAAAAGGCACAAAATCAGGTTGAAACCATCATCAGAAAAAAACATGAGAAAAGAAAAAACAAGATGAGGTTAAAAATACAAACTAAATAAACTTAAAAAAACTTAAATAAATAAATAAATAGATTTCTTTTTAAACTGCATGGAAAAAAGTAAGAAAAACAAAAATGAACAAAAAATAGAAAAAACATCACAAAATCCAAATTAATATGAGAAAAAAAAAATAACATCCAGGTTTAAAAACGTTACAAAATGTTACAAAAATCACACTCACAAAAACATATAAACAACATGAAACTCAAAAAAAACACCAGACCAACCCAAAAAACACTGAAATTCTGAAACAAACAACCAAAAAACACTAAAGTACATTTAAAAAATAATATTGTGTCAAACTAAAATAATTGCCTCAACTTGTTGGCCGTGCGTTTGTCCGTGCGTTTGTCCGTGCGTTTGACCGTGTGTTTGACCGTGTGTTTGTGTGCACGCAGTGGGAGGAGATCAGCGGCGTGGACGAGAAGTACAAGCCGATCCGCACGTACCAGGTGTGTAACGTGATGGAGCCGAACCAGAACAACTGGCTGAGGACGGGGTGGATCGGGCGGCGTGGAGGTCAGCGCATCTTTGTGGAGCTGCAGTTCACGCTGCGTGACTGTAACAGCATTCCGGGCGTAGCGGGAAGCTGCAAGGAGACGTTCAACCTGCTGTACGCAGAGTCGGACCGGGCGCTGGGGGGCCACGACGATGACGAGGCTCGCTACAGTAAAGTGGACACCATCGCCGCTGATGAGAGCTTCACGCAGGGCGACCTGGGCGAGAGGAAGATGAAGCTGAACACGGAGGTGCGTGAGATCGGACCGCTGACGCGCCGCGGTTTTCACCTGGCCTTCCAGGACGTGGGCGCGTGCGTGGCCATCGTCTCCGTGCGCGTGTATTACAAACGCTGCCGCGCCGCCGTGCAGAACCTCGCCGTCTTCCCCGACACGGTGGCCGAGGCTGCGTTCGCCACGCTGGTGGAGGTCCGGGGCGTCTGCGTCAACAACTCCGAGCCAGACGCCACCGACTCGCCTCCCAGGATGCACTGCAGCGCCGAGGGGGAGTGGCTTGTGCCCATCGGGAGGTGCAGCTGCAGCGCCGGCTACGAGGAGGGACACAGCAGCTGTGAAGGTAGGAACTGTTTACGAACTTCTGAGATCTCAATCACAGATACTGTGCTGCTTGGGATGTTGGTCAACTTTCAGTGAGAAGTTTCTACCAATAAAACAAAAACATTTAGTATTAAAGCAGGTTTCCACCTCCACCTCTTAGCACTAGACACTGTTCCATATTTGTCGTGTTTGCTTAGAGTGGCACGTCGAGAGAATTGTGTTGAACAGAAAAGCCACAACTGTTTCATGTTCCATGAGGTGACGGAAGTGGACGCTTTGAGTTGTGGTTGGATTTTAAGTCTTCAAACAAACAAACAAACCACAGACATAAATACAGACATAAATACACCAGAGGTTTATAGGATTAGTTAAAACCACTAACATCAGGGCTGTATGTGTGTTTCACATGTATGGAAGGAGTCTCCAGTGTCAGCGCTTTGTAACAGTCAGAGGTAAAGCTGTAAGTTTTCTGAAATCTTAAGGACAGAGGAGTTTACGCTTCTTTGCAGTTTCTGAGGAACATGAAAAGCTGCGTTTTTTGTCTTATTAATTTAAAGAGAGAGAATAAAGAGAGGCTGGTGAGGGAACGACTGTTTATAGCTGCTATAACGTAAGTGACAACAGGAGCTAACTTGATAAAAAGTATGACGTGTTCTTTATTTTTTTAAAAAATTGCTGGCAAACTGCTGTGTTTTTTTTAAGACAGATTTTTTTCTATAAAACTCAGTTAACTTGAATTTTTGCTTTTCATGACAGTCTTTATAATTTGGCTTATTTGGTTTGTTTATTTGGGGAAAAAAAAACATAAAGGAATACAAGTGTTGGTTACTAATGGTGTATTAATGCAAAAATATAAAGCATTAAAATCCGTGCAGTGGGTAAAGTGAAAGAAAAAAAACCTGAAGATGTTAAGAGATTAGCAAGAAATAGGATATTTTGTTTTAAATGAAACAGGTGGAACATTTAAAAATGTTGTGATGCTATAGAAGTAACTTTTACATAATCTGTTTTCCTCCAAAGCGCTGACCTGATTTTGTATGAAAAGGAAAAGAGCAGAGCAGCAGACGTGCAATCAGTGCTCGTTTGTCCTGGATTTCTGAAATAGGTCGTGTGTATTTTAGTAAATAGTCGACACATTTGGAGATTATGTAGTTGTATAATACGTCCCAGAAACCAGACATTTCCTAAATGACGCCTCATCAATGACTCATCACGTTATTCAGTCGCTTTCTGTGCCATCCTTACATTATCTCCAATCATCTCCAAAAAAAGGGGTTATGACCTAATTTGATGTTAAAAGGAAGCGACGGGCGGAGAGCCGAGGAGGAAATAACGGAGTGGGAAGGAGCCGAGTCGAGCCCATTAGAACGTCATTTTTACAGCTGTCATTTTTTACCTTCGGCAGGGTACAGTAATGAACTCAGGTCTGCTTTTACATCATCGAACACGTTTCACAAACATTCATAAAAGTCCTGCAGTTATAAAGCATTAGAGGATTCGGCCTGTAACTGATGCACATAAACTGGATTGTGTAACCAGATCACGTGTGTAATTATATCCTTTAATCTCATTACAGTACATTTTTACTCAATAACCTTTTTAAAATTTTACAGTAATGAATATTGTGTTTCTTGCTACTTTACTGAATGCTAATAAAGTTTCTTTGCATTTGCCATTTTGAACACGAACTCTGTGACTTTCAGGGAAAATTATATTGGGGCAAATATAAAGATGCTTCTCATGTCCCCGAAAAATGGAGAATGGTGATAACTTCTGGTCTCCAGCTGTAAATACTGGAACTTGCTTCAGCATCAGTTCTGAATGTTTGGTCATTAACAAGCGAAAACATTCATCAAGGTGCTGTTTGGCTTATTCAGTTTATTTTTAAAAATATAATAATGATACAATTATTTGTTAATGTTACTTCTCGGAGATGACGGTCCCACAATTTCGGGGAATTGAGGCGGGGAATACACCCTGGATAGGACGCCGGTCCATCTCAAGGCACCACACACACACACACACTAGGGGTGTAAAGAAATAACAGTAGATGTAGCTGTGTCTGTATTCGGATGTAAACCCAAAGTGGGCGTGGCCTAATCTGGAATCTTTAAAAAAATTAAATACCCCTCTGCCCATGGAAACAGTGGAAAATGCTGGTCAGGGATGAATTAGGGATGGATTCAGTTACATCTCCAATACACACACATTCACACACTCATTCACACCTAGAGTCGAAACATCTACCAGGATGAACCCGGAGTGAACCCGGAGTGAACCCGGAGTGAACCCGGAGTGAACGTGTGCAGGACCAGGAACATGTGATAGATGAAGAAATTGTGTTGAAATGTTTATTGTAAGGATTGTTCTGTCTGTGATGGAGTTGATTTGCCTGAACAGATATGACGACAGACTGCAGGATAGAATTACTCGGCTGGGTTACGTCATGATGGTGCTCATTTAGCGTAGGAGTGTGTGTGTGTATCTGTGTGTGTATTCAAATACAGCAGACATGGCCATAGAGATGGAGTGTGTGTGATTGTGTGTGTGTTTTCATGCATGACTGGTCATAGTCATCCTCACAGATGTGAATTTTCAGTTACTATAGTGAAGAATGAACTGAGGATGGTGTGTACAAGTGTGAGCTTCTTGAAAAATCCCACAATGCTTTGCAAAAATCAGCGTCAGGTTCTGCCACATGCTTTGTGCCCACATCTCCCACACTGCATTGCACATTATGAGCTGCGAAGGATGTCAGCATTCACACACACTGTGCTCATGCCTCGGTGATGCATCAGTGTAGGACGAGTGTCATTCCCGGATCAATGGCTGGACGCGTGTGAGAGAGAGAGATGGTCGTTAGAGTAAATGACGAGCCGTTTCATGCTCGGTGGAGATCATTATAACATCAATGCTTCTCTTTATACACAACCTGAAACCAAAACTTGGAAGGATTATGTGTGAATCATCTGTCTTGTGATGAATCACTTCTTCTTTGTCCCTAAAATGGCCTTTGATCATTGTGACACGTCAAGATGCTCAGCAGGAAAGGGATCTGCTATACGACAGATCTCACTGCAGATCTTATCGGGGTTCTTCAGCTTGTCTCACCATTGGAACCCTTAAAAGTCTCCATGGCCCTTGTTCCAGGACGTGGTGTTCAAGGTGGTGGTCTTTGGTGTCCATAATCATGACTAAAAAGAGCACCTGGTGTGGCTGCAGGTTTCATTCCAATCAATTAAGTGTCGCATCTGATTCCACCTTGACCTTTAATCGACTATAAGGTGTGGCTCCTGATTGGTTGGAACAAAAATCTGTAGCCCCAACAGCTCTTTGTGGATAAGATTGCTCACCTTTGATCTATACCTTGACCCGCGAATAAAATATACTCAATTAATCAAGAATGAAACGATAAAGTCTGAGAATTTAAAGACAATGTGATGCGTTTTTGAAATCTGATTGGCTTGTGAAAACAAACATGGAGCTTTAGATGCTAGCCTGAAATCAGTCAGGGAACCGCCACATTACCACTACCAACGCTAGAGGATGCAGATGAAACTTTCCTCCCAGGATTGAGCCCATATTTATTTGAGATTTTACATGCAGATGGTAGTGAAGATGGTGACTCCAAAGATTTTACTTCCCATCTTGACATGTCAAAAATAGTTATGAAAGGACTTGTCATTTACTCTACCTTAACCTCTAACGTGGCTGCTGGCGGTGTTGCAGGTCAAGAGCAGTCCTTCGTGATGGACTGCAGGGATCTAGCATCTAAAGCTGTTTGCTTTGGAACTCTGAGTTTTCACAAGCCAATCAGATACCAGAAATGCATCATGTTTTCTTAATCATGTTTTCTTAATTCTTGATCAGTTGAGTGTGTTCAAGGTGTAGATCTTGGGTGTCTGATCTTATCCACAAAGGCTGCAGGTTTTGGTTACAACCAATCAAGAGTCAGACCTGATAGTCAATTGAACGCCAAGTTAAACTGATTGGTTGGAACAAAAACTGGACCTTGGCTCTCTTTTTTTTGTCATGATAAAGGACACCAAAGACCACCACCTTGAACACCACACCTTGGAACAAGGGTCATGGACACACTTTTAAGGGTGCTGCTGTTGAGACAACCTCAAGTTGCCATAAACGATCTGGAGCAGAATACACACAACCATCTGAGTGCAAATAGAATGTCCCACTATTGCATTCCACTTATTTTTAATAAGTATAATAGGCATATTATCCATACTTGAACTTGATGATGAAAATGAAAACACAGAATCTCAAGAGCACAGTTGTTCCCATCAATAATTCTTTTCAAATGGCTCTTTAAAGATCTGTTTCAGTGCCCTCGGTTCTCTGAAACGCTGTCGATTTCCACACGTCTATAACGTTTCTTTTCAGACTGTGTGATTGTACACAAATGTCTCAGCAGTGTTTTGATTTGTTGATGAACACAGAAGACAGAAAATGACTGCACCTCTGTAGGAGCTCTTCTCACAGTGGGCAGTTCATGTGCGGAGAAATGACCTGGAGGCAGTTGCTGTCACTTAACCTCAGATAGCTCAGTGTGTGGTTCGTTCTGTCTGCTCACTATATAACACTCATCTCATCATGCTCCTTCTCATTTTAAAGGTCCGCATCGGTCGTAAGTGTGTGTGCGTGTGTCAGAGTATGAGTCGACAATGTTGAGTAGTGTTTCTTACTACACAAGAACTAAAGTGTGAGATGGAGGAGTAAATGACAGGCAGAGCGAGTGACTCAAAGGCCAGACTAAGCAACAGTTTTTTAATGATGAATAAAATGAGAGAATGAAAGAAGGAGGTGATAATTAGGATGGATTTTGTTTTATATTTCTCATCTGGTAAATGCTAAAGTGAATTCCAGCTGAAGCAGAATTCGATCACAGAGCTGAGTCGTTGAGGATAATGTGTTTTGTTAAAGGGCTTTAACGGTGGCTTTCTGTTCGTTTAAGCCCGAGTTGGTGAGAATAAAAGAGGCATTTTTACTCCCTGACCTGCTCACTAACCAACCTGCCCAAGTGATCCATTCATCCATCTCATTGACACACCCACTCACCTTCTCACCAACCATCTGACCAGTCCACTGACCCGACAACCCACCTACTTTGAAACCTTCTCAATGACCCACCATCAACTGATGGACTCACGGACTGATCCACCGACCGACCCAGCAACTCACTTGCTTACCCACCGACACAACCACTGACCAATGACCTACCCACCGACGCAACAACTCATCCACCCACCCGTTGACAGAAACACTCACTGATCCACCCACTGGCTGACTAAAAGTCTGATCAATCCTACTACTTACCAAACTAGCCACCAACCCAATGACTCACTGACACACCTAGCAACTCACACTGTCCACTGATACCCCCGTCCATCAACCTACTGACTCACAGACTGACCCCCAATCCAACAACTCGCCTGCTTACCACAGACAAATCCCTGACCAACCACTCCACTGAAAGCCTGACCAACCCAACAACCTACCAACTCAACCACTGACCTTCAGACCCACTGACCATCTTACCAGAAGATCAACCAACCCAACAACTTATTAACCCACCCACAAACACACTGGGGATAAAAAAAACCCAGACCTTCAACCACACCAACCGAGCCACCCACCCAGTGACTCAACGACTCACTGACGCACTCACCAACCTAACAACTGACCAGAATGATTATTAACTAACTGACCAATCCAGCAATCAACCTTCAACCACCACCTGGGTAAAAAATGCTACGTTTTTAAGAACTAAAAGATAATGAAAAAGAGGCGTTGTCTCTGATTTGTGGAGATTTTAATGAAATTGTATTATACAAAGGAAAAACAATGAATTGGAAATCGGAGGCGTCACTGCATAGGTGTGTGTGTGTGAGAGGGAGAGAGAAATGTGGTGTGACAGTGTGTGTTTGAGAGAGAGGCAGAGAGAAATATGGTGTAAGTGTCAGGGTGAAGGTGGAGAAGTGTGTGTTGCTGTCAGTCTGCATGAGCAGCCGTCTCGCTGGATTATTTCTCTATTGAACGTTAATGACATGAATATGCAGAAGTTCTCCTGCTCTATCGATCTGCTGTAATGCTTCACTAAACTGGAGAATTACACTGCAGAGCTGCCTTCTCTTTCTCACTCTCAGCTCTGTGTGTGTGTGTGTGTGTGTGTGTGTGTGTAGCTTGCAGTCATGTGGCCTGGCTCAGTCTGAGTGTGATTTATCAGTTCAGTGTGGCTATTTGCTTGACTAAGTGTGTTTTAACTAAGCGGCTCGATACTATTGAACAGATCATGAGTAGCTGCTTATAGTCAGGATACACTGTGTGTGTGTGTGTGTGTGTGTGTGTGTGTGTGTGTGTGTGTGTGTGTGTGTGTGAGAGAGAGAGAGAGAGAGAGAGAGAGAGAGAGAGAGAGAGAGAGAGAGAGAGAGACACTGACTCTGCATGTTTGCGACTCCCTGTGTGTGTCTATGGAGTGGCTCAGGAATGTCACTGCCGTTAAATTTGGATTTATTACCATAGTCTCAGCACTGTTGTCATGGAAACGTGATTTAAACAAAATTTTAGATTTTTCTGTTTCCAAACAAGAAATATTACGATGTCAGATGTTTTGAATCTCAGGCTGGTGGGACGAATTGAGAGCACATACAGTATACTGTTGTGTGTTTGTGTTTGTTTATTTGTCTAAATTTTATTTTGCTTTTTAATATGATTTTATTATTTTATTTATGGTATTTATGTTTATATTGTATCTACTTATTTATTTATTTAGAAAGCTAACCTTTATTTTATTTAAGTTTCATTTCATTTTTAAATATTTTGTTGTATTCAGATAATTATTTGTTTTTTTATTCTTGAATGTTTGTTTACTTTATTCACTTATTTATGTTTGTAACAATTTAAAAAAAAAATATATTATTTTACATTTTATTTTAGATTTGATATGCTTATTATTAATTTAAAATTGTATATGTATTTAAGTTCTTTTTTTTTTAAAATATATTTATCTAAATATAATAAACACCACTGCAGGTTATTTATTTATTTATTTATTTATTTTTGTAATATTAAGCTAAATTGTATCTTATTTATTTTTAACCAAATATTTTATTTGGTTCATTTTTGTTCAATTCTATTTATTTCTTTAAGTTTTAGTTTATTTTTTAAATGATGCTTCATTTCTGTTCACTTCTTTATGCTTGTTTTAATTTTGTTTATTTATGTAGATTTGATATGATTTATTTAACTTTTATGCGTATTTAAAGTTGTTTGTTTGTTTTCCAGAAAGTATAGAATGGGATTAAAATTCACAGAAATCAGTGAAACACCACCGGAGGCGAATTTCTTTTCTTTTCTTTTCTCTCTGTTTATGAGAATAAGCTGATTGAATGTGTGAGCAGTCGGACCGCAGCGACTCGTCTAAACCCAAACCCTGAAATTAAATCATTCCGTTGTTTATTAAAAAAAGTAAAAACCCTGTAAGCTGTGTTTAAATTACTGATTTATGTTGAATATTTAGACCAGCAGAGTTTATTAGGGAATATTTCGTGTGTGTGTGTGTGTGTGTGTGTGTGTAATGTAAAGGTCTGAAGGTAAAGTGTTACTTCTATTCTTTCTTTCTTTCTTGCAAGAGCTCCTGTGTTCATCAGAGTGTGTGTGTGTGTGTGTGTCTGAGAGAGAAAGAGTAGGGGCCCTGCAGGTTGCCCACTGTGTGTGTGAGTGTGTGAGTGTGCGTGTATGTTTGTGTGTGTTTGTCTGTGTGTGTATGTGTGTGTGTGTATATGTGTATATATGTGTGTGAGTGTGTGTGTGTTTGTCTGTGTGTATATGCGTGTGTGTGTGTGTGTTTGTGTGTATGCATGTGTGTGTGCGCGTGTATGTGTATATGTGTGTGTATGCGTGTGTGTGTGCGCGTGTGTGTGTGTGTGTGTGTGTGTGTGTGTGTGTGTGTGTGTGTGTGTGTGTGTGTGTGCGCGCGCGTCTACACGGTGCCATGAAATATGAGTTAGAGACTTTGTTAGTGTTGGAATGTTTTATTTATTTATTAATGTCGGTGTCACACACTCAGTGTTAATTATGAAGCCCTGAGGGACGAACTGAGGAAACTAAAATCCAAGTGACAGAAGATTTTAAGCTGCATTACACCACAGCGCTGCTGAATTCTGGATTCTGATTGGTCCAAAGGTGTTGATTATTTTCCTACATCAGCACCACACACAGTGTTTATTACTCTCTGAGCAGTCTGAATGTAGTACAAACTGGTATAATGGAGGTGTAAAGGCAGATACAGGAATCACACTGAAACACATTAACACTGTGACCAGCACTTTATTCATCCAGGTGTGTGTGTGTGTGTGTGTGTGTGTGTGTGTGTGTGTGTGTGTGTGTGTTTAATTAAATGTGCTGTTACTCAGTGTTGTGTAATTAGAGCATGCAGCTGCTGTGTGTGCCTTAGTGGCTATTTAGTGGAGCTTTATTAACCAAGAACCTGCTACGCACACACACACACACACACATATACATATATATATATACATATACACATGCATACACACATTTTTCTTTGTCTGTCTTTCTTTCTTTCTTTCTTTTCTTTCTGTGTGTGCGCATTGTATATGTGTTTGTGTTTCTCTCTCTCTGTGTGTGTGTGTGTGTGTGTGTCTGAGACAGAGTTTGAGAGTGTGATTGATTTTGGATGCTGAAGATTTCTGCAGTATCAGCAGCACCTGTCAGCTGCAAGTGTGTTGTGTGTGTGTGTTGGTGTGTATTAAAGTGACTCATATGCTGAGTGTGTGTGTGTGTGTGTGTGTGAAATGAGAGTTTGAAAATGGCTACCCTGTAGTAGGACAGACATGCATAACTCCAGCAAATTCACGTGTGTGCAGAGAAACTGTCACGTGCGAGAGCACTTCAGTTCAGCGAGCACTGAGCACTGAGACGCTTGCGCTTCCTCTCACTCACCAGTGTGAACTTTGCACGCGAGTCATAGTGTGTTTTCATGGCATGAAACATTTAGACGAGGACGAGCGCAATAGCTCATAGGGATCACACCGTGGGCCGTGCGCCCCTAGTGGAGTGTGAAGGAATTGCAGGCGGGGTGCAGGTGAGATGTAAAATACTAATAAATAAATATTTAAATGACCTTTCAGACCTGCCACACTTCACATGTTTTGCGTAGGAGCTTCACATTTTAACAGCAGAACACAAAAATATCCCAAAAAAGCAGTCTTCGTTTTCCCGAATAAAAACAGCAGATGAGCCAATCGACATCTGGTATTGATTAATTTTCTATAACAGCAGCTCTGACCTGCAATCACAGGTTTATATTAATGCACTCGTTCGTTATTAGTACGTCATCGTTTCTATAGCAACAGCTCATTAACAGGGAGGTGTACAGCAGACGCGCTACATAAACAGATTAAATAAATCGTTGATATGGTGAAGATGTTGATGGAACATTTACAGAAGGAGTCTCCAGTGTCAGTGTTTTGTAACAGTCAGAAGTAAAGCTGTAACGTTGTTATTTATTCGTATAAGAGCGTGACACCGAGTGTTTTGAGGAAAATACTGTTCAGACAAAGAATACACACATTTTTAAACAAAAATAAATTATTTAAAATCTTATCGTGTACAGCTTTGACCTTTTCGGGTTTGATTTGTTGACTTGGACGTCCTTGAGCTTTCTTATTTACAGTCTTGTTTTTTTGTGTATTTGTGACTGTTTTTTTTTTTTATTTTTATAAAACTCTTTTAGAAAAAAAGGATGGAATAATCATGTTGATTAAATGAAGCAAAACCAAAAAAAAAAGACGTACTGATTTATTTTCTGCTGTGTTAATAATTGTTTTTCTGCTCTCGAGAATAATAAACTTTTTTATTCAGTTTGATTTGAAAAGCTGTGTTGTGCTCACTCTCTCTCTCTCTTTCTCTCTCTCTCTCTCTCTCTCTCGGTGCTCGGAGTGTTTTTGGCAGCTCACTCGGCTCTTTTCATTTTGTTTTCGTTTCTCACCTTGCTAACAAAGCGAGCGAGGGTCTCAGCAGCACCTGCGTCTCTCATCAAATAAATTAGCCTTTTCTCTCTCTCTCTCTCTCTCTCTCTCTCTCTCTCTCTCTCTCTCTCTCATGACTTGGTAAACACACACATGCGTCCGTATGTGCCGTCACGTGTAACTGCCCACTCACGTGTCATACAGGCGTAATTACAGACATGTAAAGTCATGAACAGGTGCCTGTTTTCACACCTTCCGTCTCCTCTCTCGCTTTTTACACGGACGAGTGCCAGATGAAGACTTTACAGCACTTTGTTTGTCTAACGCTCAGAGAACTGAAACTATTTTGTTTGTGTGTGTGTGTGTGTGTGTGTGATTAGCATGGCATGTTTACTCAGAAGTCTGAGGATGTCTCAGATCTCAAACTCTGTCAATAAATCAGTTTTTATCTTAGAATTTAATGAAATCTTTAGTAAAAGTTCTTGCAGCTCTCACGCTTTTCGCAGATGGAACTGCTTTTTCAGGTGGATGAATTTAATTTGTGTAGTTGTGTAATGAGGCTCTAACGGCAGAAAAGTCAAAAGTAACCGGAACTCCTTGTTACTGCTTTGGAAAATTTCGTGTGGGTTTCAGTTTGTATTTTGTCGTATCCATACGCCATCAGAGCAGAACAAATCCTTCCTCCTGAAAAAGTAGTTCCATCTCTGAAAGGCTTAAGATGGATTCTGAGCTTCATTTATACACAAACGACTTGAAGAGAAGAATTCCTGAAAGCGTAAGACAAACGTAAATGTATATATTTATTAATTTTTGACTTCATTTAATTTCTGCGCTTAGATTTTGATAATTTGGCATAAATTCACTCTTTTTGTTTCTGTTTATTTGTTTTTCTTTATACATTTTTCGTGCTCTTAACTGTGTACAAGAGTTTTCTTGTTTTAAAAGTGTTCTTTAAATAAATTAATTACTTGCTGAAGGTTTTTTGTTCTTTTCACAGAGAAAGGAAATATTTAGAGTCAAACACACACACACACACACACACACACACACACACAAACCCAGATGAGATTAGCTTCAAGTTCTGTAATTAGACGGCGTGATGCAGTGAAAGAAATAATAGTTAGACACCTACAGTTTAAAGTCTTGATTTATGATGCTGTATTGATTTACATCGATCCTCGTTTTACCCTTCGTATATCTCTCTGTAGTTAAAGTGTGTGTGTGCGTGTGTGTGTGCGCGTGTGTGTGTGGGAGATGTGATCAATGGACGATGTGATGCTTTCTGGTGAAGTCCTGATGTTTTGGCTCTTGTGGCGTCTTTTAGGAAGAGTGAGATTGAACCCAAGAGGCAAAAGTGCTGCCACACACACACACACACACACACACACACACACACACACACACACACACACACACACAGGTCAGCAGTTCAGCAGGATGAGTGTGTTCATCTCATGTGGGTCTAAATCTCCACAGCTTTATGGCCGTTTTCCATGAGAGCTAAATTCCAATAAAAAAGCAGTTCTGAGGTTCTGAGGTTCCAGTCTGCACTTTATCTTTACCATCTGAGACTCGGAGCGGATCTCAGATCAGAAAACACCATCCATCTGTCACACTTCTAACAGTAACGAAGACATCCAGCTGAACTGAAATCATTATTGATGTCGAGTCAATTTATAGATACGTCACGTGCTTTATTTACCAAATATTTCCTAATATATTTCTGTACATTTTAAGATAAAACATCATAAAGGGAAAAGTAAAAAAAAAAAAAACTAAAGAAGTACCTAAAATAAATCAGGTTCCTCAGTGAAAGTCCACTCTACCTACTTATTTATTTATTTATTTATTTATTTATTTATTTATTTATTTATTTTCCTTTTTTAACATTTAATATTTTAATTCCTTAAAGCAGCAAAAAACAACTATTACATAATTTCCAGCATCTATAAAATAAATACATAATAATCAACTAAATTAAATAAAATCTCTTTTCCCTGTTTTTTTTCCACTCTCGATGTACAGTGGAGTGTAAGAAGGTTGTGGTTGTGAGGTTGATTATTTTCCTACAACAGCACTTCCCCCGGTGTTTTATTCCTCTTACACCACAGCAATTTACCATCAAGTACAATTTTTTATTTGGTAAAGAACGACTATTTAATGTACGTTATAGCAGCTATAAACAGTCTTTCCCTTAGCAGCCTCTCTTACCATCTCCTTACAGAAAACTTCACATCAATGATGCTTTAAATCTGTTTATTAATAACGGAGCGTTCGCTGTACGAGTCCCTGTGAACGAGCTGTAACTATAGAAACCATAACGTATTAACGTATAAACGAGTGTGTGTTGTATGGAGTTTAATGTCTGATCCTGGATCAGGGTATTTTGTGGAAATGAGTCACTTGTGTGTACGCTTCAGTTGAGTGTGTGTGTGTGTGTGTGTGTGTGTGTGTGTGTGTGTTCAGCTTGTATGTACATATATCTGCAGTAAGCACCGTGTTATGGCTATGGAATATGCAGGTAGTGTAATAAAATGAAATGTATGCATGATGTTGTGTGTGTGTGTGTGAGAGAGAGAGAGCGAGACAACTTCAGTGTGGGTGCCCCTGAGGATTGTGGGATAGGTGATGGGAGAATAGCTTCCAAAAGCACTAGCATTAATACCAATCAAAGCCTGAGCGTTGTTTATACGGCGGAGGAATTCAATTACGCGACGGCGAGCGGAGAGACGCAGCGTTACAGCCTGCCAGGGTGACATTTCATTTGCAGTGAATCATGGGAGCGGAGCGGACCTTCGCTGCCCCGAACACCCATTTATTTAAGTGTGTGTGTGCGTGCGTGTGTGTGTGTGTTTGGGTTTATGTTTACGTTATGCTCAGAGCTGCTCAGAAATGTTCCTTTTCCCTGAATCTGTCTTTGTTTCTTCACTGTGTCTTCACTTTTTCTGTGCTGTTCAAACACTATTCAAATGCAATATTTGCATATTCAAATTACATAATTACATATTCATAAGGCATATTTTAAATACTTGAAACCTCTTGTTGCAGTTTTCACTTGGCATAAAACTGTCAGCTGTGTTTCTTAACCTTTTAAAAATCTCTGAATAAGTGCAAGTGGTTTACTATAAAAAGAATGATTTATTTGTTGATTAAAAACAACAAATAAATCTGTTAAAAATTAACAAATAAATAAATAAATAAATAAAAACGTAACAATAATGTAACAATTTCTGAGAGGCTCGTATTAAAATCACGCCCCTCAGTATTCCTGGACTGATCTCAGATAATGTTTCCTTTCTTCTCCCGGGCCGGTTTGGTCCGAGTCGCTCTGTTAGAGGTGCTGAACAGGAAACATGGCGTCAGTCAGCAGGGGAATGAATTTAACGCGACACCGATGGGGCAGGGGGAATAAACATGCGTGACACGGGCAGTAAGGGTTAGAGAGGAGAACGACGGCAAATCACTCTGAGACGAGCCGTGTGTCGCCTCCGTGACCTTCACGCTCGACCTTTTACATGTTATCAGGATGGAAAGGTGTGTGTGTGTGTGTGTGTGTGTGTGTGTGTGTGTGTGTGTGTGTGTGAGACGTCTCTGAACTCCGTCAAAATCTCATTTTCCATTCCTGGATAGATGGTTTATGCAGATTAGTGCCATAATGCTGTTATCTGTCTCCCACACACACACACACACACACACACACACACACACACACACACACATGTACACACACACACACACACTCACGTCTTTGTTGTTTACCTGCGAATAGCAGGCTGTGATTTCGGAATGAGTTTTGCGTCGTATTAAACAGGTGCATTCTTTTTTATTTATTTATTTATTTATTTTTTTACGTTTATTATTTCCTTCATGTTTTTTTTTTATCCTCTCCATTTTTTTAATCTGTTTTTCTTTTTCCGTCTTTTTTCCCCTCGGTGTGATTTGAGCGAAGCAGAAGGTAAATGTGATTAGCACACTTTAGGACTCGTTCAGGATGGAATTATGATTAGTGTAATTATCCTGTGACATGCTGTAATTATAAAACGCTGCCAGTTCCTGCTGTATGAACAACTTTTCTCTTTTTTCTCTCTCGAGGTTATTCTTTAGAGTTCGAACACTGTATAAACATAAATAGATCAAAAGTTGCATTAAAAATATTAATCACTTTTAAGATGTAGTGTGTGGATGCATGCAAATATTCACAGGCATGTTATGAATATTAATGAGTGTGTAATGATGCAGTGCGACAGATAAAACTTCACTGTCTTCATTGTTGCTTTCTTAAGCGAAGAAAATCACGAGAAGTCAAAAATAATTTTAATTTTATCACAGCCTTAGATTGTTTTAGATTTGTTTTTATTCATTCACACGCTAATATTTTTCTGTTATTGATATTTAACTCTACATTTCTTCACTGTATATGCTCACTACAGAGTGTAGCCCCTATATAGTGCACTATATGCTCCATTTGACATTCAGCCTCAGAAAAAGAGGGAAATGAAATACATATTTCTTCCTAGCTCCAGTTCCATCTCTTCTTTACTTCCTTCTTACCTCCAGTTCCATCTCTTCCTTCCTTCCTTCCTTCCTTCTTACCTCCAGTTCCATCTCTTCCTTCCTTCCTTCTTACCTCCAGTTCCATCTCTTCCTTCCTTTCTTCCTTCCTTCCTTCTTACCTCCAGTTCCATCTCTTCCTTCCTTCCTTCTTACCTCCAGTTCCATCTCTTCCTTCCTTCCTTCCTTCCTTCCTTCCTTCCTTCCTTCTTACCTCCAGTTCCATCTCTTCCTTCCTTTCTTCCTTCCTTCTTACCTCCAGTTCCATCTCTTCCTTCCTTCCTTCCTTCCTTCTTACCTCCAGTTCCATCTCTTCCTTCCTTCTTACCGCCAGTTCCATCTCTTCCTTCCTTCCTTCCTTCTTACCTCAAGTTCCATCTCTTCCTTCCTTCCTTCCTTCTTACCTCCAGTTCCATCTCTTCCTTCCTTCTTACCTCCAGTTCCATCTCTTCCTTCCTTCCTTGCTTCCTTCCTTCCTTCCTTCTTACATCCACTTCCATCTCTTCCTTCCTTCCTTCCTTCTTACCTCCAGTTCCATCTCTTCTTCCCTGCTTCCTTCACTCCTTCCTTCCTTCCTAGCTCCAGTTCCATTTCTTCCTTCCTTCTTTCCTCCCTCCCTTCTTCCCTCCTTCCCCAGGTCCTTTCTTTATTTTCTGCTTCTTTTTTCATTCACTTTATTCTTTCCATTGTCTTTTTTTTAGTTGTTTCTTCTTTTTTCTTTTACTCATTTATCCTGTCTTTCATTTTTTCCTCCCCTCGCATGAGTGATGCATTAAACAGTTCATTAAAGCAGTGGAACATTTAATATTTTTAAATTGTAGATAAAGAGGATGGATATTGAGCCTATAAAATGGATTTGTTATTGTAATATATTTATTTTATGTCTCTGTTCTTTGTTTATCATAATAACATGAAGAACTCAGTGGAAAGGAATATGGCGGTTACAATCCTGTCACCGTAGCGTTAATCCTGTAGGGGAGTAAGAGTGTGTGGGAGTTTTTGGAAGAGGGAGACTTTTTTAAATCTGGTTTGGTTTTGTTTTAACCCTTGACTCCCCCGTCAGCCTGAGCTCTGCCTGTAAGCACTGATTGATTTATTATTTATCATCCGAGCTCTCGGGAGACGCTCCTCGTCCGTCTGGACTTTTCAGGTTGTGGATTATCCGCCGCTGATCTGATCTGTGGGATAGTCGCTGAGCGGACGCTGCAGGTTGTGTGTAATCATCAGCATTGATTTTTCAGGATGTTCCTGCCCGGGTGGGATGCAGCTCGCTCTCAGCAGGTCTCGGAGAAGAGGATTTACAGGAAAGATTTAAAGGAAAAGGTTGTGAGAAAAAAGAAAGAAATCAGGGGAAGGAAAGTAGCACAAAAGTGAGCACTCGTAACAATTCAATAAATAAACTCAGTTAATTGTTTATTTCTCAAACTGACGTGTGGATAAACACAGAGCCTTCATCAGTGAAGGGGGGGCGTGGCCTATATGTCTCAGTGAAGGGGGCGTGACCTATGTGCCTCAGTCTCAGTGAAGGGGGCGTGGTCTCTGTGCCTCAGTCTCATTGAAGGGGGCGTGGTCCATGTGCCTCAGTCTCAATGAAGGGGGCGTGGCCTCTGTGCCTCAGTGTCAGTGAAGGGGCGTGGTCTCTGTGCCTCAGTCTCAGAGAAGGGGGCGTGGTCTCTGTGCCTCAGTCTCAGTGAAGGGGGCGTGGCATCCTGTCCATTTCCCTCTTCAAAGCTAATACTGGGTTGCAGTTATCAAACTGAAGACAAACAAATTTATTAGTAAATCGTTCGCAGGAGCGTTTATACACGAGATGAAAAGCCAGTTAGTTGAGAAAAATGTTCATCTTCTATGTTTCGCTCCTGAGTTTAAATTTAAAATGAATGTTCAGCTTCAAATCGTATAATTGTTAGTGAGTTACTGTGATTTTATATACGCATTACACTGTCGAGTTTAAATCACTTATTTCAGTTACACACCAATTTAATCAACATTTTACAAAACTCGAATTTCGTCATTTCACATTAGTGACTTGAAAGAAAGCGATTCCGAAGCAAATCCATAAATTAAGGCAAATAAGACTAGCTGTTCAGTGAGGACAAAAGTAATGGCACCCTATAAAAGAAGGAAACGTTACTGTGTGTCTATGGTAGCTGACGCGCTGCGGTGGCTGAGCTGCGTTACTGAAAGATTTACTGCACTTTCACAGATTAGTCGCCAGTTTGAGCTTTAAGGAGTTTTGTGGGCGTGGCTAAATGTAAACACGCCATGAACACACTCGGTAATTCATGAAGGATTTGCGTTTATCAGCATATTCACATGAGTACGAAGAAAATGAGATAAACTTTTGTAAATCTGACAGGAATTTTTAATTTGGTTTGTCCCACAAAAAAATTATGCACAACTTTACTGAAAACACGACATTTTAAAAATATTTTTGTAGAAATCTTTATTTTTAGCAGGGAATTATTACATAAAGTGTAATATCTCCATTTCACTTTTGCTTTCTGTCGAATAAAATGATGCTTGAGAACTAAAACACTCCGTTCGTCTCTGTGGTGTTTAAAACCTTTCAGATGTGACTTCTCCTCTCCCTCTCTCCCTCCCTCTCTCTCTCTCTCTCTCTCTCTCTCTCTTTCACTGTATAACTGTACATTCAGTCTGTCTTGTTTACTTCTGTGTGTAGACGGTGATATCGGTATTTTTTTCTCAAAAGTCAAACAGCTCAGACGGAGTGATTTAGACACATTGGGAAGTTTTCAGGCCTCCTGCTGTCTGCAGCCTCTGCATCTCTTCTTTTTATGTACAGCATATACATTATATACATTATATACATTATATACATTCTGTGTGTTGATGTGAGGTTTCACCACATTTGCGTTCTAATCAGAATCAGCGCCCTGCGTAGGCAGCATGTTTAGGGAGCATTAGGAAAGAGCAACATTTCTCTTCATTATTTTCTTCTCTACAGACTTGTCTAAACTGGATCCATGAGTAGCACAGACTTTCTCTCTCTCTCTCTCTCTCTCTCTCTCTCTCTCTCTCTCTGTCTAGCTTGTCAAGCGTAACAACCTCTGGACAGATGGAAAGGAAGGGAAAGAATCTGAGGCACAAACAGACTGACAAGAGTGAGAGAGAAAGCGCCTTTGATAGAGAGACAGACAGTGATGGAGAGAGACACAGTGAGAGAGTGAGACAGGCAGAGAGAGATTGACAGAGAGACACAGAAACAGAGATAGAGAGGCTTTGAGTGTGAGACAGACAGTGAGAGAGTGAGACAGTGTGAGACAGACAGTTTTATCTATTTCTTTCACTCCCTGATTGAACTGTGTGTCTTTTTCCTGTCTGTCTCTCTCTCTATGTAAGTGTTTATATTTTTCTCTCTTCAGACAGACAGCTTTCCCTGTCTGTCTTATTCTGTGTACGTGTCTGTCTGTCTGGCTTTCTCTGACTGACTGTCACTTTCACTCACTGTCTGTCTCTCTTACTGTCTCTCTCACTGTCTGTCTCTCTGCGTCTCTGTCTCACTGTCTCTCTATCTGTCTCTTTGACTGTCTCTCTCACTCTCTCTCTCTCTCTCTCTCTCTCTCTCTCTCTCTCTCTCTCCCTCCCTCCCCCCTTCCTTCCTTCTCTCTCTCTGACTGTCAGTTTCAGTTTTCATGTGCTTTATTGGCATGACAAATTATTGTACATTTGTGTTGCCAAAGCAAGTACAAAGGAAGGCTGGTGCAAAAACAGGAGAAATAAAATAAAAAGACAAAACAAAATAAAATTCTAATAGATTCAAATAAACAAATAATAGTGCAAATGATGTACATAATAATGATATACAGAATAATTGAAAAAAGATGGATAAAATGAGTAAAATTACAGAATAAAAGTGAATTTATTAATAAAGGTAAGAAGAATATCAGACAACAATAATAAAGAAGAGCGATCACAGCAGTCTCTCTCTCTCTGTCTCTCTTTCTCTCCCACTGTCTCTCTCTCTCTCTCTCTCTCTCTCTCTGTCTCTCTCTCTCTCTCTCACACACGTCTCTTTCTCACACAGAGTTTAGTGTAAATGGTGCAAAATTGCTGTCTAAGGTAGTGTGCATTGCTCAGCACAGACTGTGTGTGTGTGTGTGTGTGTGTGTGTGTGTGTCTTCACCCTTATGTTGTGGATGTTCAGCCTCAGGGCAACAGCCAAAAACTGTTGGGTACACACACACACACACACACACACACACACGCACACACACACACACACACACACACTGAAGGATCGGCATGTTCACAATCCGACAATGTGCTTTGGGATTTCTGACAGAATGCATTCATCTGAAAGTTTGTGTGTGTGTGTGTGTGTGTGTGTGTGTGTATTGGGCTGTTAGAACAAGTGTCACTGTTTAGATTTTCAGAATATTTTATTGTACCCACATTGTAGGGGAAAGTGTGTGTCCAGTCGTCATATACACGTATGTTCTTGACCTTCTCTGTCACACACACACACACACACACACAGGTGATAGACCAGGCGAGAATAATGGTTTATTGACTACGGTCAATAAACGACAAAAACAATTTTTTCATCAATCCACCCACCCCCTTTTCTCCCACTTACACCTGAAGCTCATCGAGTGATCCCATTGGTCGGGAGTTAATGAGGAATCTGGCCAATCAGATCGATCGTTCCATGGCTTATAATAGGGGTTGCCAAGGAAACGGGCTGCCGAGATGGAAGTGTGTAACAATCAGATTCGGCTCGCTTCTCGTTAGCCAAGGACCAAAGCACATACCTTATATATACACACACACACACACACACTCTAATCAATGGCCATTGTTAAGTGAGAAACTGAAAGGAAGTGGCTGCCAAAGCAAATGAATTAGCATAGAGCTATTAGCTTAGCACAAGCTGTTTGTGTGCGTGTCTGTAAAACAGTCAATCAATGGCAATAAGGAGAGAGTTGACATATTCGTCCTCCGTCATTAGCATAAGGACAAGAAAATACACAAATAAATAAAGGAATGAAAAAAATATCTCAGGAACATAAATGCAAAATAAATACAAAATAAATACAAAAATACATAAGGAGAAAATATATAAGAAAAAATATAAAATAAATAAATAAAAAGCATCATATTTTCTGCGGAGTTTGGTCTTAATCTCTCTCTCTCTCTCTCTCTCTCTCTCTCTCTCTCTCTCTCTCTCTCTCTCTCTCTCTCTGAACACAGCCAAAATCCTGACCCAACCCCACACACACACACGCACACACACGGGTAGGTGGACAGCCATCAGTGCGTGTTCTGCAGAATTCACACTTAATTGTGTTTGATTTCAGGCTGTGGGGAAATCAATATCTGCACATGCCGGCTAAACATATAACACACACACACACACAAACTTCATCCTCGGGGGTGTGTGTGTGTGTGTGTGTTACAGTGAAATACTGAGTGACATGGTGGAGTAATGAAGCGGAGTTACTGTTACCATCCTGAAGTTGATTATTTTCCTATCACAGCATGTCCCCAAGCACGGTCCTTATCTGTGTGTCTGTGTGTCTGTGTGTCTGTGTGTCTGTGTGTGTGGGTGTGTGTGTGTGTCTGTGTGTGTGTGTGTGGGTGTGTGGTTGGTTGGTTCAGGATTTCGGCTGTGTTCAGGGCCATGTGTCATGACTGATTCTCCGGACTGTCATTTATTTTCTAACTCGCTGCCACTTCTCTAATCTGTGTGTGTGTGTGTGTGTGTAGTGACAGGTCAAATCTCTTGAGAGCTCTTCAATATCACTTTGCATGTGCGTGTGTGTGCGTGTGTGTGTGTGGTGTGAGTGTTTGTTTAAGGTGTGTGTGTTTGTTCATGGTGTGTGTGTTGAAAGGAAAGGTGATGAGTTTTATTAGGACCGTGTACCTTGTGATCAGCATCTGTCTATCTGTAATAAAAGCATTGCTGTCTTTACACACACACACACACACACACACACGAGTGTATTTCACAGGAAAGAGCTGTGTGTGTCTAAGTGTGTGTCTTTAATCCCCTAACCACTGATTTGATTTGATTTCATCCCAAGTTGGAATTAATGAAAGTTGCAAGATGGTGAAGTAAATATTATCTCATAAGTAAAATCTCAGAGGCTACTTTTCACTCAGGTTGTTATACTGATAATGTAATTTGTAATGAAAAATTGTACTAGATGAGAATTGGATGCAAAATTGAAGCGTTTCCACTATCAGACGTTCGGACCTTGCTGTGTGTTTGTTCTCGGCTAGGTGTGTTTACGCCGGCGCTACCCCGGTGTCATTGCTGGTATGTGTGGTATGTTAGGGGTTGCTGTAGCAGGAACTGAACACGGCTAGAACTTTCACACGATGCATCTGATCTTTCGCTTAATTTATATTACAAGTTAATATTAGAAATATCAAAGACGGACTTTGGGTGCTAATACTTTGAAATGTTACTGTGAGTCACATTCAGACAAGCCATGATTAAATTAATAGCGTACGTGTAATTTTAGTTCTTTTCACTATGCTGGTAAAGGCGTAATTTGGCAATAAAAAATGGACAAATTTCCCCATCCATCTCCCTCCGCTGAACACGCTAGCCTGGGTCTCTGATCGTATCCTTGTGTACTGTTTCTAGACCATTACTGAGAACTAACACTAAGTGGTTGTTCTATTAGAGTTTGAATTTTAAAAACGTCTCATTTCGTGACGATAATCACGACAACGGCGGAACGTTTTAAAGAGAACCTGAGCTTGTGAGTGTTTTCAACCTCACTGTGCATAAAAACGGTGAACATTTTACAGTCCGACTTACAGTTTGTGCCGTCTACAGTGAATGCTGTTTTTAAATCTTCTGATAGTACATGCGATACGCAGTGAGTGTGAGAACAATGCTGATCACGTTGCTGTTGCTTCTGCATGTACACGCAGAGTCGTACATGAAGTCTAAACGGCTTAGTGTTGGGCCGAATCACAACACAACCGCCTTGAATTATTTTCCTATAACAACACAACTCTTCCCACTAGACTGGTAAGTCAGTGTAAGGAATATTCCTTTGGTTTTTAGTCACTTACGTTGCACATGTGTGTGTTAGTGGTATAATAAAATGTTCAGGTATTACAGTAGTCCTACATTATAACTGAATTAAAAAAAAAACAAAAAAAAATCACATATGTTGGTCAAGGCTTGGGGTCATTACGTCCATTTGGGGTTGTTTGCCCAACAAGTGTAGGAACTGATAGTTTAGGGATTTGTTCCAGGACTCACCAGTGGCAGTTTGTCAGTTCTGGGATTTGAACTCACAACCTTCTGATCAGCACTAAGCACTAAAGCACCACTTCCTCTGCAGGAGTTATGTGATGTCAGCGTGTCGGCGATTTCCTTCTGTTCTTCCTGCTCTAAAGTTCACACGCAGGATTTGTTGCCTTTTATCTTCACTGAACCTGCACCGAGTGGTGCTTGCTTTTATGGTGGAATTTTATGTATTTTTTAATTTTAATGTGTTCGTTTTTCTTCCTTCAGTCAGGAAGATTGTATTTGTAAAAGTAAAAGAGTCTAAATGTCTCACTGTCTCTGTTTCTCGCCGTTCTTGAGCTATTTAAGTGCTTTGGCAGTGACACTGAGTGGCTGGACTCTGAATAATTCACTGCTGAGTACTCACTGTGTGTGTGTGTGTGTGTGTGTGTGTGTGTGTGTGTGTGTCGTGTGTGTGTGTGTGACTGAGCGAATGCCACGAAGTGCTTATGTCATTTTCTCAGCTGGTCATCCCAGTGTGCTGCCTGCTTCTCTCTGTCCGACTCACAGAGAGGTCCAATCAGCCCTGACCATCTGGGGAAGAGCTGAATACGTAATGAAGTGTTCTGCACTGAGAGGATGTGCTGCTAGGCATGCTGGGATACTGGGGAGGGGTGTTAAGGGCAGTGGTGGAGTGGTGACAGAAAGCCAGAATCGATTGTAGGATGACCTGGAGGTGGCCAACGACAAACGCCACTATAGACTGAGACGAAGGCATTTGCGGTTTTTGACCCGTTGCTATGGCGATGGCTACCGGAGACACCTGATAAGTGTGTCCACACCGAACACGAATAAAATACAAGCAAATTCACTGAAGGGGAAAGGACGCAGGACATAAAAGATGCCCTTGTAGTTACTAGATGAACTTTGACCTGTGAATTTGCAAACTTCACCGGGAGAAAACAAAAATATTCAATAATAAAACTGCATTTAATATTTTCTTTCCTTCTTTCTTTCTTTCTCTTACTGCAGTGACATTATCTGTATCTGTGTGTGTCTGTTTCATTTTCCAAATATTCGGATTTAAACCCGAAGTAGGCGTGGCCTAAACCAGTAGATGTGTGCAGGACTGTTTTTTTTCTTCCACTCATACAGTTTTTGTTTGTATCTGCCAGCCATATTTTCTAACATATTTAGTTGGTTCTATTTCCCAAGATATCTGACCACTTGTTCACGCCCACGAGCTTCATCTGACCGCTCGCCCGCGTGAACGTTAAAATCTCCAGCTTATTTATTTATTTATTTATTTATTTAGTCCTACAAATAGATCCCAGCTTCAATGCACATATCTAGTCTCAACCACATGACCTGGGAAATGCCAGCTTTCTAAAATCTTGATCTGTTCATTCAGAGTGCTGTATTTGTACTGAATTACTTTCTGTTTATCGTGTGATGTTTGATTTTTTTCTCCCCTTTCATGTCACTAATAAAAGTTTTTCTGTTTTTTTTTTTTTTTTCTCTCTCTGCCTGCCTGCTAGGATTTCCTTGTTAGCAGTGAAACATGGAGGCAGTCAGCAGTGAAGGAAGACGTGGTTGAAGGAAGGCAGGAGGTCAGAAATAAAGACAAACCTGGATGAAAGACTTGTAGGCAGAAAGGCAATAAAAGAAGTCGTATGTAGGCAGGAAGTCAGCGTCGAGTCTAGAAGGCAGGAGTAGAGAGACACGGATTTAGTTAAACGTCAGTGATTGAAGGTAGCAAGCATCGTGTGACACTCGTCACACTGGTGTTAGCTCTACATGGCTCTTCTACTGGTTCCTCATGGTTCATGGAGCTATTCCAGGATTCATTCATGTTAAAGAGGCAGATATATTTACATTCTTCTGTGTGCTGATTTCCCAGACAGGATAAAATAGTTAAGCTGCTAGAGGACGTCTGGAGTAATTCTAATCTATTCACACAGGATAAATGATGTCTGTATAAATGACAGAGATGGGCGTGTTGTAGGGGGCGGGGCCATGGCAGTTGCACTTGATCATTAGGAGGTCACATGACCATAACATGTATGTAGTGTTTAGTGTTTATTGTTCTGTGTTTTGAACTTTTTGGTTTCTATGGGAGACAGGAGCGAGCTCTTCCTGGAGTTTTTATACCGAAGGGAAAAAGCAAAACCTCTCCTTTCTCACAGGATATACTGCAGTCTTTACCAGCATGTCAATTCAGACAGGATATACTGTATATTACCTGGAGTTATTTCTACTGCTCAAGGTGAAATACAGCATAATCTTTTCAGACGCATACACACACACACACATTCGGCCGGTTCTAAAATCCCGGAGATATTGCTGTAATAAATACATTACTGCACCTACCGTGTAACAGTAATACAGTCTGAACAGGGCTTTAGACAGCACGAACACGCTCGGCTCCGAGAACTCGCTCGGCTCCGAGAACTCGCTCGGCTCGGAGAACTCGCTCGGCTCGGAGAACAGTCGACTCACATGCATCACTGAGAGAGAACATTCTGGATGCTGGGGGTGAAGTGAAGGACAAACCTAAACCTTTTCCTCCTGTGGAGTCACCGCATGCGTATGAAACTCCTCCCACACAGGGGTATTTACATTTATGAAATGTCTCATTCAGCTCTTCCTGCACAAATAAAGTCTTTCTTCATCATTTTCCATGATGAGGTTTTGGATTTTTGAAGCACAGGTGCAGATCTCGGGATGATTTCTGGTCAACTGTTTGAATTTCATGCACTCACATTTCTTTTATTTTGTTTCATACTTTCATGTTCATTTTAATATGAATGTCATATCATGGTCCTGGAACCGAGTGTGAAGTCTCGACAGTCTAAAAACCATGTTGATTTCGAGCAGTTGCTGTGTTCATGAGCACAGATTGCGCTTATGGTGCCAGATGTTTGATGAGGATTTAGACCAGTGGGTTTGAGACGAGCTGGACAAAGGATTTCTGATCCATGCTGTGTTGTCCTGAGGCCTTCTTTATTTGCTTTGCTTCTGCTGAATGATCTTTGTACCCTCTCTGTAGAATGCTGATGTATATTTAGAGAAAGATCTCACAGAAATCAGCCAGCTCCTGTTTTTTTTTTTTTTTTTTTTTTTTCAGTAAAA
>CM040466.1:25344420-25372986 GCA_022758105.1 Pangasianodon gigas
AAAAAAAAAAAAAAAAAAACGGGTGGAATTTGGATATGTTAATTTCTTTCTTTGCTTGCTTTTCTTTCTTGGCTTTATTTCTTCTTCTCCACTTTTTTAAGTGTGTGAATCAACGAGGTGGCTATGATCTGCAAAGGCAGTGACCCGAATGGGCAAGTTCACAAGACAGTAGCTCAGCACTCACGGCTGCGTGCAATACAATGCGGTCTGACTCTCAATCTGTCCATCACACACACACACACACACACACACACCGTGAGAAGACCCACCAGCCCCCACGGTTAGGTAGGCAAAAGCTGATTGGGTTCAGGCCGGCCCCGTGGCCTCAGCGTCAGGCCTGGATGAGTAGAGCTCCTCGGCTGTGGACGTGAACAAATCACCTTACATCTGAGCTAAATGGAAGCCATCCATCAGAGGGGACAGAAGGCAAACAAAATCCTTAGACGGACCGCTGGTCCACTTTTGATGATGTCATGCCATGCCATGTCCTCACACCTTGGAATTGGGTGGCATAATGTGGTGGTGAACCTGGTGTGAGGGCAGAACCGGCGCTGGAGGAGCAGCATGATTTGAAATAGTCTGAGATGAGTAGAGATGGAAGGAGGTACTGAGGTCTTATTACGAGAGAGAGAGAGAGAGAGAGAGAGGGAGGACAGAATGTGTGATGCCTTTCAGAAAAGAAAAAGAATAGAGAATGAATGAACAGCCGTAGCTGAATAAGCGTGATGGAAGCGACAACAACAAAATGGGTTTCTTTTAAACAGGCCCAGCGTGCTCACAGCATCCCCCTGGT
Organism: Pangasianodon gigas; assembly: GCA_022758105.1. Taxonomy (NCBI): domain Eukaryota; kingdom Metazoa; phylum Chordata; class Actinopteri; order Siluriformes; family Pangasiidae; genus Pangasianodon; species Pangasianodon gigas. The sequence goes on from CM040466.1 coordinate 25,345,214, forward strand.
TTTAATCAAACATTTACATGGATCACGACTGATAAGACACAGAGGAAGAGGAGCGTGAAGCTGGAATGAGAGCCACCACTGAGCTTATGATTGAGACTGAGCAGTGTAATATCCTGTAATTGGGCATCATGGCCGTGTTGATGCTATTATTCTGTCGCAATAAACTGGAGGGTGTGGATCCGGGAGGGATTCGGTTATGTGCACTGTTTATCAGCTGCCTCAGCGTCAATTGTAATTTAAGATCACCTTTAACTGATGCATACAAATTATATTGATTAGAATGTAAAACACAGAAACCGACTCAGGATCAGCAATTTTATCCTGGATTAGAATGGGACGAATGCTGTGATCTTTTAAACGCTGATTTAGTTTAAGATGCACCATATATAATGAGAGAAAAGGAAAAATAAAGGAAAATCCAGAGGATTTCATGCAGGACTCTTTCCAGTTTGCTCTCTCTCTCTCTCACTCTCTTTGCCTTAATAAATCATCCTGCCTCAGTAAGTTTTATATGACATTCCTGTCCTCACCAATCCCTGTGATTTAGACCCTGCTGACTCTTACAGGCCACTGGGGGTGATGATGTAATCTTTGTTTAGGACATGTGAGAGTTCCCAGAGTTCTGATTAAAATGTCACACAAGTCAAAGCCTTTATAATCTCTCAGTGCTGTTAGAGGCGCTTTACAGAAATGCCTTCATTTGAAAACTCCAGATCCATTTGTGTACGTTCAACAAAGAACAGGACAGAACAGGACATGGTGTCCTACTTTGCACAGACTCTGCTTTATGTGAAAGTGTTGACTAAAAGAGAAAGAGACTAAAAGAGAAAGAGACTAAAAGGAATGGACCGAATAAGTCTGATCATGATAATGGCGCCCCGTGTCAGGAGGCCACACAATCCTACTTCCTAATTGACGGGACCCTCAAAATAGCCCTTTCCTGTCAGCAGTAATGTGGATTTATTCCATTTATTAAACTGCCTTTCATAAATTAAAATTCACAGCTTAAAGCTAGTGATCTGAATGAGGTGATATGAATTATTGATTCCTCCACCAGCCTGCTACAAATCTGGCCTGACATTTTGGAAATAAGATGGTGCAGAATTATGGGTCCAAATAATGATGTCCATTTGCAGTTGTGCATAAAGCAAACACTCTTTTTAAGGCATATTAATATTCATTAATACCTTCTGTCCGAGAAAATGGTTCATTATTCATGCTTAATGTATTAGACACATTTTGATTTATAGATTCAGGATACAAGGGCAAGGGAATTTGGGTTAAAAATTGGATCATTTCAACAAAAGCCCAAACTGTTTGTAAGTCATTGGAGCAGCTGGAAGAATTTCATTTTTGCAATCTTTTTAATATTCTGCCCTTCATCTCTTGCATCGCTGCTTTTCTGGTGTCTGTCAAACTTCGTATACTAGTGAAATTCCTGCCAAAAGCAACAACACGTGTTAAGAATTCCAGCGTACTTATTAATAAAGCTGCAGCTTTATTAATCATCTGGTCCTTGGGGACGCATATCGGTCTGTAACTGTTATATCTGCATTAGTGCACCTGGAGGGAGCCACGAAACCAGTCAAATCCCCGCGTCTCTTTAATCAGCCCCAGCTAAACGCTGTACAAGACAAATTGATGAGCTCGTAGCCAGCTGGCTTGGCAGGAGGCCCTAGTGTTCTGCGAGGGAACCAGAAAACAGTTTGGCACCGATAATTGTTCGTGGTGCCACATTTTGGGTACAAATTGTGCAGATGTTCTGTCACTTTCGTGTCCTCCTTAGAGAGAAGGCTTGCCTCTGTTTTTTTTTCTTTCAAGTTTCAAGTCCAATTTTTGTCATCCTCTTCATATGCAAAAGAATGTTTGCAAAAAAAAAAAAAAAAAGATCCTTCAGGATCAGTGTGCACCATGCAAGACAATACAAGACCGTGTTGTTGTTTTCGTTGTTGTTGGATGATTATGCAGAACATCTGAGGCAGCGGGGAAAGAAACAAGGAAGCGAAGCACAGCAGCAATGCAACGTTCAGCTCTGATTTATTCCATCTGATTTTCCGCCTCGCCATCTACATCAAGCGCTGCACTGCGCAAACACACTGAGGCGTCAAAAAGCTCCGAATTCAGAGCCAGCCTGTATGCTTCGGATTAACGTGAGACTAAAGATTGGTGTTTGAGGACAGAATGTTGTCAGTGGGTATGTAATGACAGGCATTAGCTCAGCGATTATGCAGTCTACATGCGGTTTCCTGTTCTACAGACTTCACAGTCGTTCTGACAGGAAGGTGAGGCAGAATGTGATTTCCTGTCAGGGGCTAACATCGAATCCACTGAGCTCCAAATCTCTGAAAAGATTGAAAGGGTTTTAAGTGGGTTTGCAGGTGTTGCTTTTTGGGGATTTAGTTCAAGATATTTAAAGAATTCAATTTTAAATTTCTGCAGGACGACAAATTTAAAGTTAATTATGCCGAGTTGCTACAGGAGTGCAACAGGAACTGGGTATTTTTGCTCTCCACGTTATTTACACACTCCTACCTTGTTGCTAACTGTGCAGGCATAAAGACTAAACCTCAGCTTTTTCATGTACTGTGTGTGTAAATCATCCTCTAGTCGAGAGTGGCTCATCAGTGTCGTTGTTAAGATCTATTACACGGCTCAGTTTTTTACGTTGTGTTTATTGTCTTAATGTTTATTATTCTTGGTTAATGTTGGAAGTACTAACAGCTCATCACTCCACAGAGCATCCAATCAAATACGTTTTTACTGTCAGCCAATCACAGTCATGCTAGCTGTACGCTGGCTTGCTCTACATGTTTGAATGTGTAAAATTGGTAGAATTTTGCACAATTATATTAAATTTCAATTTTTTTTGGTATGACAAATTTAAAATTTTGTGCCCCAGATTCACCACGGGCACTTATTATTATTTCCTGAGTGTTGATTGGGTAAAGTAGCAATGACTCAATTTCTGAGTGTTTGTAAATTTGAAGCTGAACTGAATTTTAAATGTGATGTGCCACAAAAAATTTAGATTCTACAAGTTTTATTTTATTTGGATGTGTTTTTTCACCTAATCGCCTCCTTTTGGCAAAAGATCCATGAAACATGAACAAATCTAAAAATGTATCCACACACACACTAAAATGATCATGATAGACAAAAACCTGATTTCTCTTAACTTTTTTGGCACATTATTTAGAATGGTGAATCCATGAACATGAATCAAGAAGCTTAAACTCAACTCTGATTCACTTAAATGTGTTTGATTCAAAGAACTGAATCACTGAAATGAGCCTCATACCTTTAATACCTCGATATTCGCCAGTAATTTACCATAATTACAGGAATAGCATGCTTACTGTAAATACACTAACAAATAGGAACATTACAAAAGACCAATGATAAAATGATAATGCATGGAAATGCTCATGAGTATAAAATCTCATTGTTTTTTTTTTGGTTTTTTTTGCTTTCAGCATGTCCACCAGGCACCTATAAGATGTCGTCCCAGCAGCAGGAGTGTTTACCGTGTCCTGCTCACAGTGTGGCCGAGGACGATGGCTCTGTTATGTGTGTGTGTGAAGAGGGCCACTTTCGGACACTGCTGGACTCCCCGTCCGCTCCGTGTACACGTACGTAACACGAAATGGCACTCTACAGTACATTCTGAAAGAATTCAGACCACTTCTGCGTTAAATAAAAGTAGAACATCAAGTATCACACAAGAATTTTGCTTTGCCGTGCTATTGGACATGATTCATTGGATATGATTCAGTTGAAAATGACTCATTGCAAATGATTCATTGGGCGTGATTCGGCACTAAAACAAGCTATGACGTCAAAGGAATCATCTGTAGACCTCCACAAAAAGACAAGGTAGGGTACTGAAACATTTCTGCAGTGTGGAAAGTCTGTGAAGAGCACAATGACATCCTTTCTTGTTAAATAGAAGAGGTTCTGAATCACAGAGGAAACAGAGGAGAGAAGGGTTTTAGTCAGGGAGGTCAATAAGAGCCAGAAGGTCTGATGGGATTGATGGAACTTCAGAAGTCTTTGTGAAGATGGAGAACATGCCGGAAGGATCGCATGAGGCTCTTCACCAATCAGGTGTTCATGGTGAGATGACTCAGCTGGAATTTTGGCCAAAAGGCACCAAGATGAAACCAAGATGAACTTTTTGATCTGGAGGAAACAAGACACCACTCATCACCTGGCCAGAGAGAAAAGGATGAACATCTCAAAATCCAGGTGTGCCAATCCGGTAGCATCAACCCCAAGAAGACCTAAGATCTAAGATCACTGTCACGGTGTTTCAGCAAAGTACTGAGTAAAAGGTCTGAGGCTGTAACAGAACAAAGCCAAAAAAAAAAAAAAAAAAGCAGGGGGTGTGAATACTTTCGTAACGCACTATTACCCACGATACCCTTATAAAACTCATCCATCACGTTAACTGCTTTTGTCTGTGTGTGTGTGTGTGTGTGTGTGTGTGTGTGTTTCACTATCAGCTACACAATCCCATTGATTACCTTTTTAATTTTGTTTATGGTGTGAGCACGGCGCTCATGGCCGAGAGGTTATCACACTGATCATACGCCGAGGAGACAAAAGAGGGAAAAAAAAGAGAGCTGCAGTGGATTTTATGAGTTGAATGGGTTTCTCTGGCTTTCAGCTGAACGAGGGATCTTTGATGAAGTTTATAGCGTCATAATTGCACTTTTAATTACAATATTGATTAGTGCTGCTTTTATATCGCCGCCAGGCTTGTGATAGCATTTATAGAGGCGCAATTACTGCGTAAATTACGTTATTGATTGCGTAATTACCGTCATCAGGACCGGCCGCAAATCTGGGTCGAGAATGTAGAGATGCGAGAGTTTTGAGGGATGAAGGATTTAAGACAGTAGAAGCACTGAGAAACAAACAAAACACCACCACAGCAGAGTTTCAGATACGTGAGTATATGAATAAATAAAAGCTGTGCACAATCCAGCCTGATTGTAAAAGCACCGTGTTAATGTGATGGTCAAGTGCGACTAATTAAACTCTGATTACGCCGAGAAACTGGGTAATTTTTGCTCTCGATTTTATTTACACACTCCTACTTTGTTGCTGCCCATGTAGGCGCAAAGCTGAAGACTAGACCTCTTCTCTTTTTTATGTATCATGTGTAAATCGTCCGCTAGTCATGATCAGCTGATCAGTGTTATCATTAAGATCTATTCTATGGCTCGGTTTTGTGCAAAGCAACAGTTTTCTTTTTTTATCTGAAAGATAATGTGAATTTTTCTTAATGTTTATTTTTCTTGGTTAATATCAGAAGCACAAACACCTCCATAGAGCATCATTTTTACTGTCAGCCAATCAGAATCATGCTGGCTTTTCATTGGCTAGCTTAACGTATAGACTTGGTATCACTTGCTGATATTTGTGCACAATATATCCCACATGAGCTGAGCTAAACGATGGCCAGAAAGTTCACACTGTTTGGATTTTTTTTTTTCAGAAAAATTAACAAAGATTATTCTGAATATTTTTCAGAAAAAGTGTCTCGGTGGCTGACTTTAGGGTACCGTATGCTAACGTTCCCAGCAATGTCTTTCTTTACCATCATATCATCATAACATTTTCTCTCTTCCTCCTCTCTCAACTAAATTGTAGTGGAGGTATTGCTATGAGACAAATACAGTGAGGGAACTCTGAAAGGTTCCATGTAGAACAAAGTGTTTTCCTTTTTGGAAGAGCTCCAGGATCCTTTTTTAGGAGGTTAAGAACCCTTAAAGACTGTTCAAGGAACCCTTTTTGTCTAATTGTGAACTAAGCACCAAGACAGTTTAGAAGAAGAAGTATTGAGAAGAACAAAAGAGCAATTATTTTGGAGTTTGTACCAAAAACTTTTTAGAAAAAGTTTTAGTTCTTCAGTGGTTCTTTAAGGGTAAGGGTACTTTTTTCTTTCTTTCTTTCTTTTTCTTTCTTTCTTTCTTTCTTATGAAAATGACATGCTAGTCTTATTGAACATTTCCTGATTAAAAGAAATAAACAATATAAACGATGCATTCTTAAAGGAGTGTCCTGAAGAATCCAAAGTCCAGTGATGGGACCTTTGCTGATTATTCTTCTTATTATTATTATTGTTTTTTTTTTTTTAAATCACAATTTTTATTATTATTTTAAGAAATTGTGTACATGTCTGTGCATTCTTTACTGAATAATTTCAGTTTGCACCAAACATGTACAAGATTAGAACAGAAGTCTAGTCACTTCAACTTACCACCACACACACACACACACTTTAATATTCTATGTTTTTTTGCTCTTTAGGACCGCCCTCTCCTCCACGAGACTTGCTCTACACCCTCAAACAGTCCACCCTCATCCTGGAATGGGCCGCTCCGACGGACACGGGCGGTCGTGGTGACGTGAGCTACAGCGTGGCGTGTCAGCGCTGCGTCTCCGGCCCACGGGAACACTGCGAGCCGTGCGGCGCTAACGTAGGCTTCGTGCCTCAGCAGAGCGGCCTGAGCGGGCGTACTGTCACCGTGCTCAACCTGCTGCCCAACGCCAACTACACCTTCAGCGTGGAGGCCAGGAACGGCGTCTCTGAGCTGCTGCCCAACAAACACTTCTACGCCCAGGTCAACATCTCCACCAGCCTGCCAGGTGACTGCCAACGTTATTCACCAGTTATTTAGCTTCTCTGTCATTGACTGGCTCTAGATTTTAAAAGCAGTGTTACTGTTACAGCAGCTTGGTTTCACTTCCTCTCATTTCCAGCACTGGATGTCAAAATATAATTGTAAATGTCCTGTATATCATAAATTCATCTCAGCTGTTAGCTGTATAAACACTATTTATGAAAATAGTCAGGAGGGATCCTCTTGATGGGAGGTGAGAAGAAGAGATAAGACATGAGGAAAGAAAAGAATGACTGAAATCACATTTTTCTTTCAGGTTTATGTTTGTGAGCTGGGACCTCTGAATAAGCTAAATAACCTAAACGTCATCTCTATCATGTGAAAGTGTGAAAAAAAGTAGATCTTCCATTTTTATGGAGTGAAAAAAAAATCAGATTTTAAAAAAAATATTGTTAGTAAAAGTCTGAAGTGGGTTAAATTGATGTGAAACATTTAAATGTTCTATATGAGGTAAAACGGTGATGTTTAATTATATTAAAATATTTCTCTCCAGTATTTCTTTAGTTAGTTGTACAAAAAAAGCTCCATTTCGTGTGTTTCACTGCAGTCGCAAGCTTTTATACTCTATAAACCTTTATTTAGTTCATTATTCTACAAGGTAATGAGCTCAAATTACACATTATTACCTCTTAGACTTGGAGGGAAAAAAGACTTTCAGAAAGTGAATGTCTCTGACGTCTATTACTGAACATCTGTACGCAATCAGGGGAAAAGGGAGGGTCGAAAGCTGAATTATGAGTGAATTATGTACCTTAGTGCTTTGTTAGAATGCAGTTTCAGGCTGCGTATAAATAAATAAACAATGCAGTAAATAATTTACAAAAAGTAAATTGTTCCATATGCATTAATGTACAGATTACAAAAATCTATTTTTTTTTTTCAACAGAAGGATTTCATTAGCAGTGACACTTTCACATAACGGTATATTAAAAGATCGTGACGTTTAAATACATATTTTGGATAATTAAAATGTCCTTAAATAGTAAAACTGCTTAAAATATTTTTAAAAATTCTGTGTCAAAGTCTGGTTTTAAACTGTGTGAACCAAATTTATTTATTTATTTATTTATTAGTGATAAATATAATGTCCTTCACCAACAGAATCCAAGTAAACTGAATTTTTGCCACAAATTATTCCATTAAGGAATTTTTTGTATATAAACTACAAAACATTTTTTAAGGAAATAAGCTTTGATGCATAATCATATACAATATGAATTAATTTAAAATTCCTGTTAAACTTGGAATTAATTCCTGTTAAATTGAAAATACGAGGATGAGTCAAATGAAAGCCATTTCAGTTTTTTTTTTTTAATTTTGCTTTTTTTTTTTTTTTCGCTAATTGGTGTCACATTGGTGTATCATTTTTCTACATAATCTTCATTTTGTTCACTGCAAGCGTTCCAGAGCTGAACGAGCGTCCGGATTCCTCTAGGAAAAAAAAACTGATTCACTTCTAAGTTACGTTATTCATCTGATTCACCCTCGTAAACCAAAATTTATGCTTGACGTCAGCACAGTTGGGATTAAAGTATAAAAAGGAAATGATTTATTCCGATAATTGTGTTTTTAGATGTTGTGAAAGTATGTAAAAATAATCCTGAAGTCTGGCTTTAATCAGACGCATGAATCCCGACCTCTTTAGCGTCGAAGTGCTTTATTAAACCGCGTTCATCGTTCAGCTGAACTGCTTTACGAAGCGAGAAAAACGCCTTTTCATGTCCTCGTGTCTTTCTACACTTTCTTCTATTAAACATGGCGAGGTGTAGAGCGTGTTCAGCGACAGAGCCGGAGACACACTCTGTCTGCTCTATTAGATTAGAATTAAGATTAAAGTGGTTATGTGAGAGCACTCAGTGGGAATATAGTCGTCTTTATGTTGGTGTAATGCTGCGTGCCGTAATCAGTGATGTGCGTTACTGCTGGAAAATTGTAAAGCTGAAGTGATGGAGATGAATTTTAATGACGTGTGCTCTCCTGGGGAAACTCTGGGCTTTGTCGTTTATCACAGCTATCACTGTCAATAAAAAACTCTGTTCTTTTAGCAGATATTTTATCTGAGTGAGGCAATCAGAAGACGTGTATACGTGTGTGTACAAGCTTCGTGCATGTAAAGGTTTTCATTTATACAATGCAGATATAATTTCATTAATAATATATACTGTATATAACTTATCATCTAGAAGATAATTAAGAGGCTTTAAGTTTATTTATAATAAAATTCAAGTTTATTTGTTACGTTCAACAACATTACACAGTAAATAATTCACCACCAGAGTGTGCAGTCTTTACTTTTGTAGATTGCGTCTAATTATTTTATTTTATTTTATTTTATATAATTGTATGTGAATGTTCAGGGTTTTACTTGATGATTGAGACAGATGATGTTTATGTTATTACACTTAAACACACATGAAATAAACCTCAAGGTTCACATTTGTGCTGTTTAGCCCTAAACTAGCTTTTTTAAATTCTATAATCCCTCATTTGTTGTTATTTACATTATTGAGTGAGATGTTCTGTAACTTAAGTATCTGTGGGACGTGTGGGCGGAGCTAGAAACAGTGCCGATCACTGATTGGTCAGTCACAGTGGTGACAGAATCGTCCTGAGGAACGTCGCAGCACAGTGATCTTCAGCAGTGTAGTTAGTAGCTTAGACTACTAAAGCTCAATTTTTCTTTTCTTTTCTGATCTCTTTTTTCTTATTTTTTCTGGTTTCGGAGCAAAAATCAAAATTTTATCATAAAATCCAATTTTTCAGGTTAATTTTTATTTATTTACGCACATTAATTTTTTCTTGTTGCTGATATTTAGCCTGAGTTTACATTTCTTACCCTGTGATCCTTCACATTAATCCAAAATGGCTTCCTGTTCACTATATATGCTCACTACATAGGGAATAAACATAATGACATTCCTAATGCACAACACATTGTGTTTTTATGTTTAATCGTATTTTAATATCAGTTGAAAGTTTGCACTTTCTGTACAATCAGAAAGATTAAAGTATTGGCACCCTTGCCTAAGTTTGCGATCGTCCTGTCAAACAGGCATGCAGCAAAAACTTTAACATAAAAGTTTAACATAAGCAATTTCATCTTGAAGAAAATCATTTTAAATTTCATTTAAACCTCTAAAGAAGCTACTCCTATTTTAAGAACTTTAAGCAAACGGACACAGGAGCGGGACCAAGTGCTTCGTCTTTTCCAGGTTTTTCCCTCTCTTTACACTCTCTTTGCAATCGCAGCGCTGTGATGCTGCCCCTGTAAACCTGCGACTTCACCGAGATTTAAACTGATCATGCAGCAGATTAAACCCCTGAGCATGCTCCATAAACACAGAATATGCATATTTATTTATATATATATATTCACGTGTGTGTGGTCGAGGAGAGATTGGGTACAGATTTGTGTTTACATGTTTATGTCTCTATGAAATGCTAACAGCCTCGTTAAGGACACCGCAGCGAAGTAGTAAAGCTACAGGAGGCCAGAGAGACCAATCTTACCTTCACACACCACCACTGAGGCAATAAACACACACTGGGACTCATTTCTCAACAGGATATGAACAGTTTTTTCATAAATTGTGTAAACTTGTGTAAAGTTGTGTGTAATTGTTTTCGTAGGCCACACTGAACTCTGGAAACTCTGATTTATTTCATAGTTGTGTATGTTGATGAACGTGCAAAGCACTTTCACACCACAGCTCATTTGCATTTAGACACGCCCACAAAACTCCATAAAAGGTAACGCTAACAGAGCTGAAAGTGTGAAAAGATGACAAAATGGTGAAAGAAAAGGACTTTCCCAGAGGCAAGAAGTGAAAGTTATTTTGACTTACATCTACACCTGTACCATTTCTTGTGTAAATCCTTTACTGCTCTTTGAGATATGGCCTTATGGAGGTTTGTGGGCGTGGCTAAATATCAGAGTGCCCTGAATGTGCTTGGAAATGTACAGCTGATCGGTGTTTATCAACGTTTGCACATGAGTACGAAAATCAGCCAAGCTCTTGTAAAACTGGTGTCAGTTTTTTTTTTCAAAATATTAATTGTAAGGTTGCTGATCATTTTGTATTAGCAGACTTTTCTGAATTTCATGATCTACATAGTAATAAATCGGACGTTTCAGACAGTTTAAATTAAAATTAATGTTTTAAAGCAGAACCTTTATTTATAGTCTTTTAAAGTCTGAGAATCAAAAGTACAAGTTCTTTCATCTTGAGTAGGTTCAAGGTCAGGTCTGGTGTGTGAGAGTGTGTGAGAGTGTGTGAGAGTGTGTGAGAGTGTGTGAGAGTGTGTGAGAGTGTGTGAGAGTGTGTGAGAGTGTGTGAGAGTGTGTGAGAGTGTGTGAGTTGTGTTCAGTTGTGTTAAGTGATGAGGACATCAACAAGGAGAATCTGACATTTCTGTATCTTCAGAGGCTTTAGCCTGAGGGCTTTAGATGCCCCTGGAGCTCTCGGGGGTCTTGACACGGCCACGGAGGGAGGGAGGGAGGGAGGGAGGAAGGGAGAGGGAGAGGGAGAGGGAGAGGGGGGGGGGGGGGGGGGGGGGGGGGGGGGGGGGGGGGGGGGGGGGGGGGGGGGGGGGGGGGGGGGGGGGGGGGGGGGGGGGGGGGGGGGGGGGGGGGGGGGGGGGGGGGGGGGGGGGGGGGGGGGGGGGGGGGGGGGGGGGGGGGGGGGGGGGAGGATGGGATGGGATGGAAAGGATATAATGGCAAATAGGATAAAAAGGGAGCTTGGGCGAGGGTACAGATGTGTAGCAGATGTTCAGGTTTCAGGATTTGTGTGGAAAATTATTAATTATTGATTGATTTGATTTGTTTCTTCTCAGCTAGTCTTGTCTTGTCTATTCTTCTTGTCTCTTCTGGACTTATTTTCTCCTTCTCATCTTGTCTTCTCCTCTTGTCTCATCTCAAACGATCTGCCTTGTTTTCTGTCCTCTTCTCTTCTCTTCTCTTCTAAATTTTTCAGCTAGTTTCTTTTCTTGTCTGATCTCTGATCTCTCTCGTCTCAGGTCTGATCTTGTTTGGCCTAATATTCTCCTTCTCATTTCTGCTCTCCTTTTTCATCTTATCTCTTTCTCTTCTTGTCTCATCTCATCTAATCTTTTCTCGTCTCATTTCTTCTCACCTTGTCTCTTCTCAGCTGATTTGGTTCTGTCTTTCTTCACCTTGTCACTTTCGGTCTGGTCTCATATGGGTTTATTTTCTCCTCTTGTCTCTTTATTTTTAAATTTATTTTCTTTTCTTCTTGTCTGGTCCAGTCTCTTCTCTATGTCTCATATCTTCTTCTTCTCCTCTTTCCATGTCATCTTTTCTTCTCATCTTCTCTTTTTGTCTCTTTTATGTTCATCTCCTCTTGTATTCTCATTTCTACTCATTTTGTTGTCGTCTTGTTCTCTACCCCTCCTCTGCATGTCTTGCCTCTTCTGGTCATTTTTGCTCTTCTCCCTTCTTCCCTCAGCCCTTTATCTACCTTCCTCTCCTCTTTCTCTCTCCTTTCAGTCACAGATTGGCTCATCATGTCTCATTGATCCCTCGTTCTTTCTGCTCTCTCTCTCTGTGTAAATCTCTCTAATTAGTTGCATCACTGACTGACCGGCAATTTGCAAAAATTGACACCTCTTTATTAAATCACTTCGACTCAGACACACTTGTTGATGCTGTGTGGTGTGTGTGTGTGTGTGAGCTGAGACTAGAGATTCTGAAGCAGTGGGAGATGCTGAACCTTTTCATGTGCATGAAAAGAAGAAAAAAAAGTGAGTTAGCAAAGTTCCTCCTCCTCCTCCTCCTCTCCTGCTGAGGTCTTCATTATCTAGAAGTGTGTGTGTGTGTGCGCGCTGAGTCTGCTGGAGTTTAGGAAGGAAATGAAGCCGCCTCATCACTGCTGCTCTCCGGTGCCTGAATGCCTGGAAGACAGCCATTCACCTACACAGACACACACACACACACATACACACACGCATGGTATTTGCAAACACCACACACTCAATCATTTCCAATCTTCAACTGTCCATGTAGTTTCAGATTCCTGTTCTTAGCTGAAAGGAGTGGAATGATAATAGGTGTTCCTATTAAAGTGGCCAGTGAGTGTATGTCAGTAAATTAATACATAAAAATGTTTTAAACCATTTTAATGAAGGGTGCCAATAATTCTAATACAGATAAGACGGAGTCATGACTTCATTCCCCTCTTTATGCTCTTCTTCCCAGCAGAGAGAGAGGGGACATATTCATTTTCCGATATTTTCCATTTCTGCCTCATCCGTTAGTGTGTGTGTGCGTCAGTGTGTGTTTGTGCATCAGTGTGTGTGTCAGTGTGTGCTTGTGTGTCAGTGTGTGCTTGTGTGTCAGTGTGTGCTTGTGCGCCAGTGTGTGTGTGTGCGCCAGTGTGTGTTTGTGCGTCAGTGTGTAATATCATCCCACAGATAGAAATGTATTACTTTCATGCGTCGTGCCGTGTGTCTCTCCTCTTTTCCATTCCCTTCATCTAATCATAAAAGTGATGATATAAATGATAATAGCTCCTCTATCAGCCCAGCCAGCCACCGAGCATTCTGGGTAATGCACCCCATTTGTATATTTATTTCTTTTTCTTTATTTATTTAATTCTCCTGAGCATGAGGCCTGATTGCCAGGTTGTGTGTGTGTGTGTGTGTGTGTGTGTGTGTGTGCATTGTACTGTCATTGAAAGCCTGATAGCACAGATTAAACAGCATGTAGATGGAACTTCCTGCCAGATAGCGCTTCCCCATCGGGCTGCCTGATACACGCAGATTAAAGCAGGCCGAGTGTGCGCTGCCAGATACAGACCCAGCACCAGACTGCAGCCTTTTAGTTTCTCATTCATACGCACACACACACACACACACACAATATCACAGCACGATGAAAGAATAATCAGGTTTGTCCAGTCATGTCCTGTAGTCTAATCCTGTTTCCTAGTCTGTTCTCATCCCCTAGTCTAGCTCTGTCTTCTAGTCTAGTCCTGTTCCCTAGACTAGATTTTCCCCTAAGATAGTCAAGTTCCCTAGTCTAGTCCCAGTCCCCTAGTCTCGTCCATACACTAGTCCATTCCCATTCACTAGACCCGTCCCCTAGTTTAGTTTGTCCTCTAGTGCATTCACTAATCTAGTCCCGTCCACTACTGTAGTCGTATTCCCTAGTTTAGACCCATCTCCTTGTCTACTCCCATCCTCTAGTCTAGTCCCATTCCTTAATCTAATCTGTACCTTGGCTAGTCCCTCCCTAATCTAGTTCTGTGTCTTAATCTAGTTTGTCTCTTAGTCTAGTCACATCCACTAACCTGTCCCCCAGTCCGCTTCCACCGCCTAGTCTAATCCATACTTTAGTCTAGTCCGTCCACAGTCTAGCCTGTCCTCTAATCTAGTCCCAATCCATAGTTTAGATTATTATCTAGTCTCGTCCCAGTTCTTACTCTAATCTGACCCCTAGTATAGTCCAGCTCTAAGTCTATTCCATCCCCTAGTCTAGTCCCATCATCTGGTCTAGTATCATCTCCCTAGTCTAGTCCCCTAATCTAGTCACATCTCCTAATCTAGTCCCGTCCTCTAGTCCAGTTCCTAGTCTAGTCCCCAGTCTAGTTTGTTCTCTGATCTAGTCCACTCCAGAGGTCTAGTTTATTACCTAGTCTACTCCCATTCCCTACTTTAATGTGACCCCTATTCTAGTCCGGTTCCTAGTCTAGTCTGTCCACTAGTCCATTCAGACTGTTTGTGTAGTCCCACTCACTCTTCTTATCCCCTAGTCTAGTTTCGTCCCCTCGTCTAATCCATACTGTAGTCTGTGCAGTGCAGCGATGTGAATGTAACTACTCCAGTGTATCTGTGGTATCCTGCATGCAGCAGACACATCTATAGGTCTACCGTCACCAAACCGGACCACCACTGTAGCCTCCACCACTGCACACCAGCGGAGCCATTCCGGCTCTGCGCTACAATCCAGAGCCTTCGAGTGCAGACACATTATATCGATAGCCTTGGGAACCTGTGGTTAAGTATGCATTGAGTGTGTGTGTGTGTGTGTGTGTGTGTGTGCTTAACTCTCTGAGAGGTCAGAATAATACCGCAGTCCGGTCCTGAGCACTTTAACATTCAGCCTGCAGTGTGAGGAAAATGGAGCTCCACTCACCAACAGTTCAATTCCATCCTACCTCCTGTGGCCCCTCGTTCAGTCAGGGTCAGACCATCAGTAATGTGTGTGCGCGTGTGTGTGTGTGTCTGTCTGTGTGTGTGTGTTACCTGTGTTTGCATTTGTCTGGAGGAGCTTTTTGTCAGATTGAGTTATAGCAGACGGCTGACTCGCAGCCCGCAGCACTGCATACATTATTCAACACTGAGCAAACGAGAGTCAACAGAGAAAGATAGAGAGGAAAGGGACTATGAATATACATGAATATGCAAATTTGGACACGCCCTCTGTGCTCTTGCCATCCCTAATAGCCAAATATAATTAACTTAGATAGCTGCTTAGCCAAAACATTGTAAATTAGCTCATATTAGTCATTAGCTAAGGTAGCTAGATAGCTAGCCCCTATTCTGACACCAATCAGGTCCCCTAGTCTAGTCTGTCCCCAGTCTAGCCCAGCACTTAATCTAATCCCCTAGTCCGCTAGTTCATTTTATGCCCAGGCTAGCCTGTCCCCGGGGTCCATCTGGGGGCTGGACTGTCCCCAGTCTAGTTTGACTCCTAATCCCATAGGTAAGTCTCCTTATTCTGCTAGTCCCCAAATCTAGTCCATCTTCAATCCATCTTATCTCCTAATCCCCTAGTCTTGTTCCTCTAGTCCACTAGTATAGTGCCCAAATCTGTTCAGCTCCCAAACTAGCCTATCCCCTAATCTAGTCGCCTAGTCATCCCCAGTCTAGCTTGACCCCTAGTTCCCTAGTCTAGCCTGTCTCCTAGTCTAATCCCCTAGTCTAATCCCCTCATCTAGTCACTTAATCTTTTCTGTCCCCAGTCTAGCCCATCCCCTAGTCATGTCACCTAGTCCCCTAGTTTAGTTGATCCCTAGTCTAGCTTGACCACTACTTCCCTAGTCTTGCCTGTCCCCTAGTCTAGTCTGTATCCAATGTAGCTGTTCCACTAGTCCCCTAGTCTGTTCCAACCAGTAATCTAGTCCCATTGGTCCCCTAGCCTAGTCCATCCTCAAGCTAGCCTGTCCCCTGATCTAATTCCCTAATCCCTTAGCATATTCTGTCCCTAGCTCATCTCCTAGTCTAGTGCCCTTAGTCCCCTGGCCTAGTCCCTAGTCCCCTAGTCTAATCCATCTCCAATCTAACTCACCCACTAATCCCCAAATCTAGTCCCCATCGTCTCCTAGTCTAGTTCCCTTTTCCCCTAATCTATCCTCAGTCAGCCTGTAGCTTTATCTAGCCTGTTTCCTCGTTCCCTAGTCTAGGACCTAATGCCCCCTAGGATATTCTTCTAGTCCCCTAGTCTAGTCCTCTTGTCCCTGAGTGGGATTTAAGCATCTTCTTCCTCCCTGAAATGTGTCCCGTTTTTTTGGGAAGTGCACCATTGCATGTTATCTTCTTCACGGCTGACTGATCAAAGTGTGTGTGTGTGTGTGTGTGTGAGAGAGAGAGAGAGAGATAAAGAAAGAGAGAGAGAGATGGAGAGTGTGTAGAAGCCCCTCCTCTCCTGCTGCTCTGATTAAGAGATGATTAGCGAGGCACTGCGCTTGATGGCTGTCACTCAAAATCTCCCGCCGAGGTTTTACGTCTCCATCAGCGCTGAAACAACACGAAATGTCACGTAGCAGCTCTCACTGCAATCTCGCTCTCAGTCTCTCTCTGTCTCGCTCTGATCCACTGACGAATCAAAACGCAGAACGGCTCGCTGGAACTTTTTCTTTCAGTGACACACACACACACACACACTCCTAACTTATTCGACTTGCTCTAATAAAGCTGTATTTCGGGAGGATGATCAAAGGGAACGCGGAGCCGCTCTCATCTCTTCCTGTGTCTTCTTCTTCTCTGAGATTTTCCCGCTCGTCTATTTGATGTTTTGAAGCTTCAGAACAAAGAGATGATGAATTATTCATCCCGAGATTCAAACAATACTATCACGTAAATTCCAGGGCATAATTGTAATGTACAAGTAAAGACAGATTACAGCAATTACAGCAGAGTTACTGTGATGTCATTATAAATATACTGAGACTGCACATGAACCGTAGATACACAAATACGAGCCCTAGATAAGGGACAGAGTTGCACTAGAGAAGTGTGTACTCTCTTAACGAGTAAGTAAGTGTACTTCATATGCACTTGTAAATTCATTCTGCTGCAACAGCTGCTGCTTCTTTTTTTTTTTTTTTTTTTTTTTTTGTGGGTACTCTAATAAATACCAAAAAGTTACACAGAAAAAGCTATTTATTTCTAGAATAAAATAGGAGATGAACTAAATACCGAAAAAGGTGTTTATTTCTAGAGCACATGTAAATCACCTCACATGTAATTGTATTTTACTTTAAATGGCTTAAATCCATTTTACATCAGAATATTTTTGTTGTAAATTATGAGAACTGGAATTTTATAAATTATAAGTGCAGGAAATAATCAAATATATTGGAACATTATTAAATGCCGGTTAACAGCTATAGTATTCTAGCTTTTCTTGAAGAAAGAAATAGACTTAACATGACCAGCAGAGGAAAAAACAACCCTCAGTGGGGACGAATAAGAAATGTCCATCAAAGCTCCACCTACCAAACTCCTGACCAATCAAACGATTTGGTGCGTTTGAAAATCTGTGTTGTGAAACCAACTGAAACAATTAGAGATACGATGTCACAAAAAAAAAAAATCTAACTTTAGTGCTGAGCTTAGCAGATAAACAGCCTCAGGAGGTACATTTTTTTCTCTAAATTATTCACATTTCTCTCTCTCTCTCTCTCTCTCTCTCTCTCTCTCTCTCTCTCTCTAGCTTCCTCTCAGGTGAGCGAGTTGCGGGTGGAGAAGATCGAGCAGCGCAGCGTGACTCTGGCGTGGAGAGAGTCAGCCAACCCCAACAACAGCCGAACAGAATACGAGATCAAATACTACGAGAAGGTACAAACACCACGTCTGTCACCATAATCGTGTGCGAGTGTTAAATAGCTGAGCTGCAGGAACCTGAAGAGGTGTTGAAATGTTTAAACTTCTGTTAGTTGCTGATTCTGTTTCTATAGATTTGTGTGTTCAGGTCAGATTTTAAACACTTTTTGCTAAAGTCAAATTCCTTCATTTAAAATCCAGACTTTCTCGGCGCTTCTGTATTAGTAACTGATTAGGGGGCGGGACTAAGTATGAGTGATGTCACTAAACACACTCCACAGCTTCGGACAAATCAAGTCTAAGAAGCTAAGCTAGCTAGCTAGGTAACTAATGTCAGTGGTTAACAGATGGAGGTTGCTATGGTAACATTACATTTTGAAAGGTTTGTCTGATGAGGTTTGTTTGCCTGAGAATATGAGGATGTAAATCGACACTTTTGTACCGAAATCCCACTAGCACGAGTTAGTTTACTAGCGTTTAGCTAACCAGCTAGTTAAGTTAACTAATGTCAGCGATCTTGGGCAATTAGGAATGGCAGTAGGGCATGGGGGCGTTTCCAAATCTGCATATTTATGCATATTCACAGATCATGGTGCTTTTAATGAGTGTAAAGAGTTACTTAGCCATTTTCTTAGGTGTTAAAAACGTATGCTACATAAATCATTTTAAGAGTCTAAAATGTTCCACTGTCCAGGTTCTAGATCTGTAATAACCGTAAAATTTAAAATAAAATCTTGTAAGAAATGTAGAACTACATTCTACGCACTTTTTACGGGTTCTGCGATTGTGCCTCTGAGGGAAAGGTTCTTTACAGTACCGTACATTAGAGGTTCTCTCTATCAGAAAGGGTTCCAGGTAGAACCTTTTTAGGAGGCTGAATATACAATGAACGCTTAAAGAACACTTAAGCAACCATTTGTGTTCTACGTTACACAAAATCACGCTCAATTGTGCCACGTTACACTGAATTAGCTCCGCCCCCAGACTCACAGGGCATTTATAGTTTCGAAAGAGGGGGCGGGGCTAATCAAAGAGCGAGGGGGCGGATTAAGTGCTTTCATCGCAGTTGTGATTCACCTGACAGACAGCAGAGGGCGCTAATCATCACGCTCTGCTCTTTTAAATAACATCGTAGCGTAACTCGATTTGATCTTAATAATTCAGAGACTGAAAAAGCAGGAAGTGTGTTTTGAATTTAAGCAAATTAAATAAGCACACACACACACACACACACACACACGGGACAAGGCTGGATTTATTGCCTGCGTCCTTCAAGGCTGGTGTGTGTGTGTGTGTGTGTGTGTGTGTGAAAGTCGTCACTGACGTTATTACGGAGCGTGTAGCAGCTCGAGGCGGCATATTTTCAATATTACATTTTAATAAAGTTTCAAACACTAACACACTGCACTTCGGCCTGTACAGCCATTTTTCCTCAACCGTACGTGAAATATGAGACGTTGTGGAAATTAAATTTATTAGGACGTTATTCCCAACGCTTGACCGCTCATGATTCTGCGCAAGTCATTCTCTTCTTTATTTTTATTTCTGTGAATTAGCATCATGTGAGCATCATTTTATACACATATCTGCATCTTTATTGTTTGTATATTATTAAATAAAATTTAGTTTTGTGTGGTTAACGGTTTTTGCAAAATAGTGATTGCAAATTAGACAATACGACATCACTGCTAGAGTTGTTTTTTTAACATTTTTATTTTAACCATAATTAAAATTTTTAACTGCATAATATAATAAGACAGAAACATTAGCTATGCTAGTCGTACAGCTAGCTTTACAGCACTAGCTAGCTAGCTAAAGTCATTAAATTTACTAGCGAGCTTCCTAACATTAGGTGAACCATGGTGGTGTGGTGATGTCAGATTTATAATGTCAGATTTAATGTGAGTTTCAGCCTTTTTCCAGAAACCAGGCACTGACACAGGAATAACGTAGGTTTGTGTGTGTGTGTGTGTGTGTGTGTGTGTTTGTGTGTGTGTGTGTGCAGGAGCAGAAAGATCAGAGTTACTCCACCGTGAAAACCGCAGCCACCAAAATCAACGTGAACAACCTGAAACCAGGCACCACCTACGTCTTCCTCATCCGCACGTGTTCCAGCCCCGCCCCTTCCTCTCTTTCCTCCTCCCCCTCTTCCTCCTCTTCCTCATCACTCCTCTCATCCTCTTCCTCTTCACCATCATCATCATCAGCGTCATCATCATCATCCTCCGTGCCCGCAGTTCCTCCCTCTCCACCTCCGCTGGACTACGGGGCCTTCAGCACGCCGCTCGAGCTGCAGACGCTCGGAGAGTGTGAGAACTTACACACTCATACACAACTAACACACACTCTTACACACAATGCACACATACACAGTGACATGCGTAAACCGGGCACTGACACACACACACACACACACGCACAAATACAAACACATGCATAAACACATTTGTGCAGTTGTGTGTGTGTGTGTGTGCATTACACACACAGACCCACACAACTCTATGCATGTTGTGTATATATAAACACACACACACACACACACACACACACACACACTGACACATGATCTATTCTCATTTGTTAAAAATACACACAAGGGCAAACAAAACAAACTCCTGAAACAGAGGCACTCCACACACACACACACACACACACAAATACAAATGCATATGCACACACTTCAGCTCAAATATTTGCACATACACATCCACACACACACACACACACACACACACACACACACACACACACACTGGCCATTAAAATGCATCACTGTCTCTGTGTGTGTGTGTGTGTGTGTGTGTGAGAGAGTATCAGGCCGTCTGTCAAGCTCCACTGCTTTTACACAGGGCTAAATGGCTAGTGCTGCTCCGCATACTAACCACGACCTCACTGTCTCTCTCTCTCTCTGTGTGTGTGTGTGTGTGTGTGTGTGTGTGTGTGTGTGTATACATGCAGTGGCCCTGGCATCGAGTGAGCAGAGTCCGGTGGTGATCCTGGTGGTGGTGTCAGTAGCTGCTCTCATCATGCTGCTGTCACTCGGTGTAGGACTGCTCATCTGGAGGAGGTAATATCACACCTGTAATATCACACCTGTAATAACACGTACTGTGTAATAGTGCTCCTGTAATAATGCACCCATACTAGTGCACCTGCACACCTGTTATAAGTCACCTGTAATAGCACACCTGTTATCAGGCACCTGTAACGCTGCACCTGTTATAACTAACCTGTAACGCCGCACCTGTAATAGCACAGCTGTAATAGCACACCTGTTATCAGGCACCTGTAACACTGCACCTGTAACACCGCACCTGTAACACTGCACCTGTTATAACTAACCAACAATAACAAAATGTTTACAATAATATTTAAATAAACTAAAATAGTAACAATAAAGTGTAAATAAATTGTTTTTTAAACATAAATCTCAGATGAGGCAAACTCTCATGGACATGAATCCTGAATTTTTCCTGGCCATGCCCCACACACACACACACACACACACACACACACACACACACACACACACACACACACGTCATAAAATGAGTGATCTCCATGCGGCGGGACTCGCAGCAGCTCCACATTAATCAGCGTGATGAGAATGGATTAGATGGAGGCGGCGTGAAATGGCTTTCATTCATTCCTCCTCTGCACGGTACACGCTGAAGGCTTCTCTATTGTCAGTCCACACACACACACACACACACACACACAGAGAGCATGTCCATGTATGCATACACACCTTCCACACACTTTAAGCTCCAATGTCATATTTATAAATGTGGATTTATCGAATGCAGGTTAAATGGCTGCCAGGTGATGTATGATGTGTGTGTGAGGAGCTTATTAGAGTCGGGAACATACATCACGCGTGACACGGCATTGAGCACACGCACCGCGAACACGCAGAGAGAAAACGCCTGATACCTCAATTATAGAAAATTTAGATGCTGGCCCTCGTGCGTGTCCAATTCCACCAGTAATATGGGCTGTACGAAGACAAAGAACCCTGTCTGACACACACACACACACACACACTGTTATTTTCCACATGAAGAACACCTGAAAATGTTTTCTTTATCTAAATTATAAGAATTAAAGAAGTCTGTCTTATTTATAAAGTCTGATATTTTCTGCCTTAGATAAAATGTAATGAAAATATACATCAATGCAACACTTTCCTTTTTAAAATGCATTAAAATATGCAAATTAAACATTCGATTATTAAATATGTGGTGATCTGCACATCACGGAAACATAATTTTATTTTTAAATAATCTGTTTTATTATGATAACACACAACCATTAGACTTTCACGTAACAGTTTGCATAACATATTACAAATATAATGTTTTTAATATGAATTTTTTTTTAAATAAAATGCCTGATAAACATATCAGCAAATTTTATTTTCATTTATTTATTTAATTTTATTTCAAATAAATGAACAAATCCCACTATTTCCTCACATTTTGTTTGTAAAGCACAAGAAACGTTCATAATAGAAATTTTCGTCCTTTACTTAAATGAAACGTGTTGCATGAATACATCATCAATACAAGAATGTTCTTTTTTTAAAAAAACAGTGCATGTAAATATGCAAATTATGCATCAGATTATTTAATATGTGATAATTTGCATTTTGCAAAAAATCTAAGTTTAAAAAAAATAAAAATGTCTGTTTTGTGAAATCAGACTTTAACATTAGTTTATCACATTTTTTTTTAGCATTTCTAAAATAATGTAAAGAAAATGCCTGATAAACATAACCATCAAAAATCATAGAAAAATATGAGATTGAGTGATTGACTGATTGATTGATTAATTGATTGATTGATTGAAAGTTATATTAAAAGCTTTCAGTGCTGAACTCTACACATCTAGGTCGTCCTTGTGATCATATTTTAAATGTCTCTGCTTACAGGCTTCACATTCTTTTTCTGCAATTTATACACAAACACAGAGCACACGCTCTTTTTTTTTTGTCTTTTGGTCTTGCAGCTTTGTTGTTGCCTCCTGTGTGTGTTGTGCATCCTTTCCTCTGTCTCTTATGTAGAAGGAGGTCTCCTGGTTTTCGCACTCATTTACACGCAGAGCGAGGCCGGCCGCGGTTAACGCGACAGCTCTGCGCTCTGGTGTTCACGGCTGTGTTTGTAGCTCTGGGGTTATCAGGGTTCGACTCGTTCTGCCTGGATCATCCGGGAGCTCGGTGGAATACGTGTCAGACTCGGCTCGTCTCGCTTCTCGCTCTTCGTCCCTCCGAGGGGCGTCTCCGTGCGCTTGTTTATGAAGACGTGTTGACTGTCGACGGTATTAAGTCTGTTAGTTTGTGAATACTTTAAACCTCGACAGCAAGAAGAAAAAAAAATCTCTTCCAGATGTCTTTACCTCGAACCTGAACCTGTTTGTGAATTTGAGACGCTTTGTTCTGTCACTTTTGATAAGAGAAGATTGTCTCATTTGTACAGTTTCTTTGCTATCAGGTTAATTAAATTTCCAACTCGAGCGTTCAGGCGTTATTCCCCGTTTTCCCAGCCTGGAAATATTTATCTCCTGACTCGTATTGTTCTAGTTTTCAGCTTTCCAAAACTCTGTGCTCAAACAGATGAGAGCTTCAAGGGCTCGTCTCATACGTGACTACTCTAAACATTTCCTGTGTAGAGTAGCGTCAGAAACTCAGTGTTGATCAGACACTCAATAACTGCGTTTCAGGGTTCAGTAAAAAGTGAATTTCTGTAGATCAAAGCCAGCTCTCCTCTATCATACAACACACTCAGAGGAAAGCGCTATCTGCCCTCTTCCACATACATGAGCTCACAGACGCCCACGATTGGCTAGTGTCGCCATGATTGTCAGAGGAGAGAGAGCAGGCTCCTCCCACGCAGACAGCATGGTCACTTTGGCTCGCTTGGACTCGGACATGGATGGCTGTGGCATCATCAGGATTTGAGCGAATGCTTTTTGACCCACAGCTCAGAAGCCCTGAACTCTCGCTTTTATAATCACGAACCATTTTAACTTCTGTAGCTGATTTTCTGTTGTGGCCAATCACGTGCATTTATGCATTATTTACCTGAAGGCAGCTCATCCAGAAAGGAAAAGAGAATTGGAGACAGACACATGTGTGTTTATTATTTGTTCAAAACAAAGGTCTCAGAGTTCAGAGACCTGAACTCTGATGGCACTCGTTAAAAGTGTTAACATGAAATAACACTTAAAACTGTATAGTCAAAAAAAAATGGTTCAGGTGTAACTGTTGTCATTATTCAGTCGTGTTAGTCGCCGATCTGGATTTTTGTAAGAGGAATTTTATGTAGCCGGACCTTTACGAGGTTTTAGTTCATTTTCACACTACTGTGTTTTTTCAAGGACTCGCTGCCATTTTTTCTGAGAGTTTGGTGAAAAATGAGAGCTGTTTTCGAGCCCAGGAGCAGTTCTGAGTCTGATTCGTGGTCCTCTTTAAGGCCTGGGGCTCGCTTCAACCAACTGTGAGATGTTTCGCATCAGGTGTGGAAGCTATTCGCTGTCACTGCTTACTACGCTACTTCCTGTTTCAGGTTTCATGATGTTTGGGAAGGGGTTGTTCTGGTCAGACGAGGAAACTGAAAGTCTTACTGGCATCTAAAACCAGACTCTGACAGGACTGGAAGGCTGTAATTAGCTCGGCTTTGTGGTGCGAGTGAACATCATGTAAAACGCACATCTGGTGATGTCACGGCTCCTCGGTTGCAGGTGTTCCTGCAGGATGATATGCTATTTATCCAAAAAGTGCTGTTCTTCACCACCTGAGTGTTGGTACCAAACAAAAATAATAGAAAACAATAAACAGATGAACCTAACAGAGTGCCAAGAATTTTGCAAACCTGCGTATGGAATTGTGCAGTCGATCCACGGTTCGGATTTACTTTCACAAATTCTTCTGTGTGAAAGCAAATCTGCAGCTTTGAGCCCAGAATCGGTCCTGGGTGTGGACTCGAGTATTCGGGCCGAGTGTGAAAACTCATCAGCTGAATATCTCTTCTTTTGTGACTGTGATGTTGAAGCTATTTACATTTAATCTTTTTTTTTCCCAACCTCTAATGTGCTCTCAACCAAAATGAAATGCACGTCTTACCTCAAATGTAGTCCCTGTGAGGCTCTGGAACGCGAGGACATGAATATTGGATGTGCTTCTTGCTGCGATGGGAAGCCAGTGGAGTGACCTCAGTGGGGGGTGGCATGAGAGAACTTTGGGGAGATTATTAACCAGGCGAGGAGCAGCATCCTGAATGATCTGTGGAGGAGATATCGCTTATGAGAGAGCTGCAGACGTCGCAGCTGGAAACTCCAACTAGAACTAGAAGTTCTAGAAATTCTGCAGTCAGGAAGGATCGTATTCTTCTGAGATGTTGAAGGAATCTGCAGGATCTGGTGCTTGGAGAAGTTGACGACATAATCAGATTCCCAAACTCCACCCTGAACAATGTGCATATTAATTTTTATAATTGACACATGATCTTGAACTGTGTCCAGGCTTTATTTTATTAATGAAATTTCGAGTTTCCTACATTACCCACAATTCCTTTTATCCCTCACTTCATCTCTACCTAAAGAGTGATGCAGCGGAGCTTTAGTGCTTTAGTCTGTCCGGTTCTCTCACCTTCTCATGTGTGCTCACTCTGCTCAAACAGATCAGAACAGATAGCCGCCGTCTCTGCCATTGTATAGCTGCATTGCATTCTGGGAAATTCGAGACAAACGATGTCCTTAAAGTAGTGTTTGTTTATTTAGATATGCGATTTATATCACGCTAAACTGGTGGCTATAAGTTTCTGTTATTTGTTGTCTAAATTATGATAGATAAAATACATCAAATCCAACACTATATTGGTCTGATACGGTATTCCGCATCAGATCCTCGCATCCCTCGTTTCCCTCCTTATTCCTTTTCATCATTTGCTTTTCTTTCTTCATCTCTTTCTCAAAGTCACTACACACATCCAGTGCAGCGCAGACCAGGTTCATCTGAAGGGAAAAATGAAAGAAATCTATGATTTATAGTTGTTTCTTCAATCTCAGAGGCATTCGATCTTTTTTTTTATGTCTCCTCTATACAAAGGCCAATGTGCATTCTCTTTTTATTTCCCCTCCGTATAGAGAGATTTCCTGCCTTTTATTCCCCGCTGTAGTGGAGATGTGGGTTAGAAGCCCATCAAATCCTCCACAGCGGTTTTGTCAGAGTCCATTTTACTGAGCGCTCGAGATGGAGGAAAGCTACAGGAGGCTAAAATCGTCCTGCTGCGGAGTGTAAAATGCTTTTCAGCTTGTGGTTTTGCTAGATTTATTCAACAAAATTAATAACTTCTCAAAAAAAAAAAAAGCACAATGATGCTGAGGTGAGGTGAGGTGAGCCCAGATCCTGATTCTAACACAGTTCTTATTTTGTTCCTCGTGTAAAAATTGTAACGTCGAAGCAAATGTATGCGTAAGATTATTTTTGTTAAAAATGAGATGCAAGAAAGAAAAAAACAAATCTCTAAAATATGGTGTTGAGCTGCTGTGGGTCAGTCTGCAAGCCTGGTGTGTACATAGGCATTGTGCAAACTCCGTTTCACCCTGAGAGTCAGTGAAGTTCTGTGATTTACAGTTGGGGTTATAAGTTTACGTACGCCTCGCAGAATCTGCAAAATGTTAATAATTTATATATATATATATGAGGGATCATAAAAATTGCATTATGTTTTTTATTTAGTTCTGCCCTGAATACTCGATTTCACATAGCAGATGTTTATATCTAGTCCACAAGACACAATAATAACTGAATTTACACAAATGAACCAGTTCATAACAATTTACACTGATCATCCTGTTCAAAAGTTTACACCCCCCCAGCTCTTAATGTATCGTGTTTCCTTCTTGAGCATCAGTGAACATTTGCAGCTTTTGTAATAGTCGTGTTCGAGTCCCTCAGCTGTCCTCAGTGTGAAAAGATGGATCTCAGCATCATATAGCTGCTGTTGGAAAGGAGTCAGATATGCAGAAGACGCTGGAAAAGCAGAGAAGGTGCAGGACCTGGAGGATTTTTCTGAAGAACAGTGGGCAGTTTAACTGCTCAGGACAAACAAGAGACTCATGAACAACTATCACAAAACATAAAAACAGTCGCTGATCCTCCAGGTGACACACAGTATTAAGAATCGAGCGTATGGAAACTTTTGAACTGGTTCCTTTGTGTAAATTCAGTTATTGTTGTGTCTTGTGAAACATTTAGCAGATTCTGCGAGGCGTACGTAAACTTATGACCCCATCTGTATCTACTGAAGCTTTTTAAACGTGGTGACGTTCTGCAAGTGTCTGAGTCACGATGGAACATGCTGTAGTGACAAAGCAGGAAGCTATAGGAAGCTAAAAGCGATTTAAAATCATATTGTCTGTTTTTTTTTTCTCTCAACAGACAGTGTGGCTACAGTAAAGCCAACCAGGAGGGAGACGAGGAGCTTTACTTCCAGTGTGAGTAGAAATCAGAGAAGATACGAGACTGCATGTTTGGAGAATTTCTACTCGTGTGCTTTAACAGAGTTGATGTTCACAAAAACACTGATGGGGAGAAGAGAGATGCGTGGAGAGCAAATAAAAGTGTTGTTCATCTTTAGGATTAAAACCTCTGTCCACTAGGGGGCAGACTTCTTTGCACTTTCTCTGAATTTAAGTTAACCCTGTTGTTCACACTAGAGAGTAGACAGTACTCTTAGCTGACTTTGCTAATCTAATCTGAGCAAGACACTAGCACGAAGACGGGCACGTAATGTAAAACAAAAACAAAAGTGGACCTTAGGCTAGACATTTTGGCTACAACTATTTTTTATCATCAGGACAAAAAACAGAACAGGCCACGCCCACAGGCCACGCCCACAAGCGACAGGAAATTTCATCTTGCTTTTAACTATGTGTACGCAAGACGGCATCGGTGTGAGAAAGATGTTCTCTCTCTCTCTCTCTCTCTCTCTCTCTCTCTCTCTCTCTCTCTCTCTC
>CM040466.1:25373086-25407003 GCA_022758105.1 Pangasianodon gigas
CATGAGCATCAGCATGCTGTGTGTATGTGTGTGTGTGTGTGAGAGAATAGTGTATTTGAAAATCAAGCAAATAACTGAATATTTAAATGTTATTCAAATGAAGTCGTAGATGTGTGTGATGTGTCTGTAATCATACAGTATTAGAGTTTCGGAGAGTTTCAGAGTTGATCAGTGATGTCACTTGTCTGTTTCCTGTTCAGTCAAGATCCCGACCCGGAGGACGTACATCGACCCGGAGACGTGCGAAGACCTGCTGCAGGCTGCTCACACCTTCGCCAAAGAGCTCGACAACTCCAGCGTCAAGATCGACAGGATCGTTCACACGGGTAAAATATCTCGGCTTCGACCCGTTCCTCTCCGTCCTCATCACGACACGAGCTCTGTACGCCGCACTTACACTCGTGGGGCCAAAATCAGAAAGTTTTATTGTTTTTTTTTATCTTCCTACATGCAAGTTCATCTTTCAGATACACACCTAGTCCCTATGAATGTGTGACATTAAAGCATTACAATATTTGTCAAATAATAAATTGCTAAAAAATAATAATATTGCTAAAAAAAAAAGACAGAAACAGCAGAGAACCATCTCTGCACCTCCACCTCCTCATTAACATGCTAAAGTCTATGAATATACATGAATATGCAAATTAGAACCACACCCACTATCCTCCTGCCACCCCATATGTCCTGATATCTTTAACAGCCATTGCTTCAAAGTTTCGGCTTAAATAGTAATTATTCTCTCACTGATTTAATTAATAGCACCCAAACCTGTTACCATGACAACCACTATTTAGTTGTAACTAACATTAGCTAACATAAGTTGAGCTTATGTTTCAGTTTACGTTTGAAAGTTGCACATAAGCACTCAAAGTGTTATAATATTAGAAGACAGTTATCATGATGTTAATAAGTTTATGCCCCCCTTCAAACCCGCAGGTGATTTTGGTGAGGTGTGCCGCGGCTGCCTGAAGCTGCCCAGTAAGCGCGAGCTGCCGGTGGCCATCAAGACGCTGCGGAGCGGCTGCTCGGAGAAACAGCGGCGCTCGTTCCTGTGTGAGGCGGCGATCCTGGGCCAGTTCGACCATGCCAACATCATCCGCCTCGAGGGGGTCATCACCAGAGGTGAGTACGGAGAGAGAGAGTCAGCGAGGCAGGAATGTGATGAGGCAGATTTGATCTGGAATTTCACAATCACGCTGAAATCATTCGTGTCACTGGTAACATAAATGCAGCCTAAATGATGATTAGTTTCTGTGGAAGTTTGTAAAATGGAGAAATGTTCAGTGTTAAGTTTAAACAAAAAAAATGTTTAATAAGCACCAAGAGGAAAAACAACATGCATTAACATTCAATGATGTTTTGCTGCAAGTCTAAATGGAGTGTTGGTGTTATAGAAATACAAACATGTCTGATATAGTGTATTATGTATAATAAATAATTTATCACAATATCACAGCGTCGTATCGTCTAGCCCTAGTGGAAAGCAAGAGGATCATCAGGGAAGAGAAATATGGTGGATATTAAGAGAAAGACAGAAGATGGGATGGATGTGAAGAATGGATTGGACGTCCATCTCACAGTAAAATAAAATAAAATTGAGTCAGTAATGCACAGTGATGTGATAAAACTATAAAAACAGAAGAATAGGAGCAATTCTTCTCCTGCAAGTAATGAAGATGTCCCGGAACGTTCCTCTGAGTAAGGAGAGAGAAATTCAGATGATGATGGAGCTCCACAAGGCCAGATTGTCGTGTCGGGGAAAAGGAAGATAAGTGGACAGACGTGTTTTCCTTGAAGACGTAATGAAAAAAAAAAGGAGTGAATGGGTTGATTTGGAGGAAGCTTCTATCTGCGTCAGTCCTCTCTCTGAGCTTTTCTCCCAAAAATACACAAGTTTTGTTAAGAAGCAAAATAAGAGACGCTACGACAAGAGGCACGTTCTGGACTGGGGGATTAGTGAAATATTAATCCCAAGAACGCAAGAGTAATGCTCTTAGAGAGTGAAACCCAATCAGATGAAATAAATGAGAAAGTGATATTAGCCGTGATGGTGTTCTGTGTGCATGAGATTATTCAGGTTTTTTTTTTAATGTTAGATGTTGTTAATGATGGAAATTAATGATAACCATTCTTTGGATGGTTTAGGATCATAGCTACTGAAGAACCTCCTAGAGTACCAGATGGCACCTTGTAAAAAAAAGGCAAACAAGGTTGACACGTAGCTAATAAATAATGGATACTCACAATGGATTCAAGACATGTTTGGTGTCTGAAGGTTGCTTTTTTTTTTTAAGTTTTCAATGAAGGTTTTTGGTGTCACTGCAAAGCTCCTGTAGCTAACAATTAATGGTTCCTCACGGGTTCTTTGGATGGTTTTGTAACAGTTCTGCTTTCTGTTGAAGAGACCCTGGGCTGCCAGACGGCACTGTTTAAAAGAGCGCACAAGGCTATTGTAGATAACAAGTAATGGATACATACAATGTAGTCATGTTTGGTATCAGACGGTTAATTTTCAGTTTTACACTGGAGCTTAAAACAGGTTCCTCATGGGTTCTTTGGATGGTTAATGGTTCTAGCTATAGAAAGAACATTTTCTGTTGAAGGGACAACATGAAGAACCCCTAAGGTTCCAGATGGCACCTTTTAAATGAGCGTGCAAGGCTAATATAGCTGACAATTACTGTATACTCGCAATGGATTCAAGCCGCGTTTGGTGTCTGAAGGTTCAATTAAATGAAATTAAAGAAATAGATTGCAGGAAAAAAAAAAGAAATATACATAATGTTCTCCCAATTTAGTGTCTGAAAGTTCCTCAGTGTTTTTTTTTTTGGATGAATAAGGGTTCTAGCTATTGAGCTAATATTTTGGAGTCAGATGGAGTTAATGGACTTTTCTCCGAAAGTTTTAGTGATGTGTAAACTTAGTTTAGTTGCGGATATTTTCAGACTGGGTTGAGTAATCGGCTCCCCGCATACAGCTGGTTTCTCCGCTTCCACTCTGTAATCATTCTCCTGTCTTCTCCTCAAACATTCCATCATCCTCTCACCACCTGCAATCTCTCCATCTGTCATTCGCCCACCTGTTGTCTCCAAACCATGGGGATGAGCCTGGAGCTGACTGACCAGCAAGAGGCAGTATAAGTAGTCCAAACAATAGATCTTCTTATTGATGACATCACTCTAGTGGAGAACAGATCTGGATCTTGTGGGCATTCTCATGGAGAATACATCTTTGTGGTCATTCTGAAAGAGGTTAGATCTTTTCTTTGGTTATTTTGCCCAGGTTGTGGTCACTCCAATGGCGAATAGACATTCCCAGTGGTGGTTAACTGATTTGTGGTCACTCTAATAGAGGTTAGATCTTCTCGTTGGTAGAATGGTCACTCTAATAGAGGTTAGATCTTCTTGTTGGTAGAATGGTCACTCTAATAGAGGTTAGATCTTCTTGTTGGTAGAATGGTCACTCTAATAGAGGTTAGATCTTCTTATTGGTAGTTTTGCTGAGTTATGGTCACTCTAATAGAAGATAGGTGTGTGTACTATGAATTTCGATAGGTTGTGTTCACGCTAAGTGAACATATATCATGATTATATCTTCTCATTGGTTACTTGTGGTCACTCCAATCAAGAACAGATCTTCTCATTGTGAGTTTTTGCCAGGTTGTGGTAGGATTGGCGTTATTGTTGTAGTTTTTTTATAGACAGTTATGGTCAGTTTAATAGAGGTTAGATCTTCTTGTTAGTAGTTTTGCTGCTCTGTGGTCACTGTGATGGAATAAAGGTGTGATCGTTAGTCATTTTTGCTAGCTTGTGGTTGCTCTGATGGAGGATGGATGTTCTAATTGCTAGCTCAATCAGGATGGAGGGAGTTTATTGTCGTTCATCGTGGCACCGGTTCAGCTGCCGACAGCTCGTCAGTGCAGTGTGGGTGATGGAGGAGTTTTCTCCATCGCAGCATGTGTGTGCCTCCCCCTCCCTCTCCACCTGCTTAATGGCCCGTTGCCTTCTTTCTCTCTCTTCTCTGAGCCACAAGTCTTTTTGCAGTGTGCACACACACACACACACACAAACACACACACACAAACACACACACACAAACACACACACACACGGAGAGATCTGTGACTTGTCGGTGGCTCTCAGCAGGTCGAGCCTGGAGATGAACGGTGGAGGTGTGAGTCACTGAGCCGCATGAGGCCGCAGTGCAGCCAGGTCTTTATTAACACGTGCACACACACACACACACACACACACACACACACACACACACACACACTGTATAGATGGACCAACTACCTTTCTCCCCCATGTGTCTGTTCCTGCAGGTAACACCATGATGATTGTGATGGAGTGTATGGCCAATGGTGCCCTGGATTCTTTTCTACGGGTTAGTACTTGCGTGTGTGTGTGTGTCTGTGTGTGTCTGTGTGTGTGCTTGTGTTTTCAGCTCTTTGTGGGGAACAAATATGCTATTTTTTTTTTCTTCCTTTAGGAAGATTTTCCGATTTTCCTGCTAACCTTTTCTACATAATGCTTAACTAGATTGAGGTGGAGATGTGAAACTGCCCTGTGTGTGTGTTTGTGTGTGTGTGTGTTTTAAAGAAACATGAAGGTCAGCTCAGCGTGCTCCAGCTGGTGGACTTGCTGAGCGCTGTGGCCTCGGGGATGAAGTACCTGACTGAGATGGGCTTCATCCACCGGCGTCTCGCAGCCCACAAAGTGCTGATCAACAGCAGCCTGGCGTGTAAAGTGTCCGGCTTCAGACCCTTACAGGAGGACAAGATGGAGGCCGTTTACACCACACTGGTGAGAGGAAAAAAATGTACCTGAAATACTCCTTATAGCATGAGAAGTTCAGGCTCCATCTCTCCCTGAACAGCTCACAAGTCCAGATGAATCGGACTCGTGTTCATCACGCTGAATACGAACTAATTTATTCGTAAATCGTAATCATTGTGGTGTTCATGAGAGTCCATTTAGTTGGATTTTTTAAACATTATCTTAACAGCATGCATGTGAAAATCTATTTCAGTAACTACACAGCTTTTATATGAATCGGACTGTGTGTGTGTGTGTGTGTGTGTGTTAGCATGGTGGGAAGAGTGTGGTGTTGTGGACGGCCCCTGAGGCGATCCAGTATCACAGATACAGCTCCGCCTCCGATGTCTGGAGCTTCGGCATCGTCATGTGGGAGGTGATGTCGTTCGGCGAGAGGCCTTACTGGGACATGGGCAGCCAAGACGTAAGTTCATTCACCTGCCTCTCTCTCTCTCTCTCTCTCTCTCTCTCTCTCTCTCTCTCTCTCTCTCTATGCCTCTCTTTCTCTCTCTCTCTCTCGTTCTCTCTCTCTGCCTCTCTCTCTATACCTCTCTCTCTGTCTATTTCTCCCTCTGTCTCTCACTGTCTCTCTCTCTCTCTCTCTCTCTCTCTCTCTCTCTCTGTCTTTGTTCATCTCTCTCCCTCTCTCTCTATGCCTCTCTCTTTCTCACTATCTCTCTCTGCCCCCCTCTCTCTCTGTCTCTCTCTCCCTGCCTCTCTGTGTGCCTGTCTGTCTCTCTCTATTGAGTGCAAAAGTTTGCACACCCTTACAACAAAATGAAGCCAATTTTGATTGATAGCAACACCACCTTTAGTGCACAGATGTGTTCAGTTTCATGTTTATTCATTATTACAGGTAACCAAAAAAATGTTCAAATAATGTATGACATTAATTGTGAAAACATTTTAATGATATGATGTCAAAAGTTTGCATCCCTCTTCAAGAACGTGATATAAATATTCTTTAATAACCTGCATGTCCACTCGTTTCCTTTTTAACTGCCTCCAAAGCGTTCACATCCTCTGAAGACTGAGAGAAATCATTTTCCATGTGGGGGAAATGCAAACTTTTTTCACCTGTAAGAGACAGAAACCTGCAGGAAGCGTTATTAAAATCCGCTTTACTAATCGTTCTGTTGTTGGGAATGAAACAGTGATTAAGCTGTGATTATGATTTCACCAACACAAGAGCGCAGTGCTCTTTGTAAATCCATGTGAAACGCTTTCTTTGAGCCTCCATCGTCTCTGTTCCATGTTTGTGACGCACAGAGACTCGGGGAATAATTACTTTTGCTCAGCCGTCCATCTGACCTGGAGGTTAAATGCCACGCTGGTCTCTGGTACTCTTTAATTGAAGCCTTTTCAGGTTTGGACCGGTGTTGACGTAATGGTGGGGATAAAATCTGCCTCGGGACGATTCTGTATTTGTGTCAGAACAAAATCGGGTGAAATGAAGCCATGATGAGGTTATGGAGGGGTTTTTATTAGATTTGTATTCATTAGATTGTGTTCATGGTTTTGTGTGTGTGTGTGTTGTAGGTGATCAAAGCGATCGAGGACGGTTTCCGGTTGCCAGCTCCTCTGAACTGTCCCACGTCTCTGCACCAGTTGATGCTGGACTGCTGGCAGAAGGACAGGACAGAGAGGCCGAGCTTCACTCAGATCCACAGCGCTCTCAGCAAAACCATGCGCAGCCCAGACAACATCGGCTCGTCCACGCTAACACACAGGTACCGAGACACGACGTCCGTCCTGACGTCATAAACCCTGTTCACTGGGTGACGTCGTCCATGTCGTGCTTAGCTATGGTGCTTACATGAAGGTCATGCGGTGGCTAGCTGGCTAGTGTTGCACTGAGGGGTCATCATTAGAATAATTAAAACAAATCTCTCAGTAGCTAGATATTTAATTATTAAATAAAAGAATGCATGTGATAATGTGCTGCAGTGGCAGGCATCAGTGCAGTGCTGACAGAATGGAGACAAAGGTTTGAGGTGTACAAACTTTTGCATTTAACTGTAGTCCACTATGTGCACTGTAATTTTTTTTATGCTTCCTCACGGTTTGTTTTGCTAGCGTGACATCAGAGTGGACAGCGTCGCTAATTTATACAATCACTTATAAGGTGGACAGAAAGTTTTAAACAACTCTTTTCCTCTTGGTAGGACACTAGCCTCGTCCTCCATCTCGCTGGCGGAGAGAACCCTGGCGGAGAGAACCCTGGCGGAGAGAACCCTGGCGGAGAGAACCCTGGCGGAGAGGACCCTGGCCGAGAGAACCCTGGCGGAGAGGACCCTGGCCGAGAGAACCCTGGCGGAGAGAACTCTTCCATCGTTCCCCTCATTCAGCTCCGTAGGCGAGTGGCTCGAGGCTGTGGATATGGGTCGCTACAAAGACAACTTCACCGCCGCAGGGTACTGCTACCTGGAGTCCGTCGCCCGCATGAATGTCCAGTAAGTAACGTGTGTGCGTGTGTGTGTGTGTTTAGTTTTCTTTTTTTCCTTCTTCTCTGAACTCCTCACCACTCCTCTCTGGAGGACCACGAAGTACGTTTGAGGTTTTTGTGGCAAAAGACTAGTGCAGTTGAATTCTCGAATCAGAAGGTGATGATTAATTTTCTATAACAGCAGCTCTGACAGCAGTGCAGGTTTATATTAATGCACTCTTTATCATTAATATGTTATCGTTTCTACAGTAACAGCTCATTCACAGTTAATACAAATTTTTAAAAAACCGTGTAATCGTTGATAAGGTGAAGTTTTCTGTAAGGAGAAGTTTATTTAATGTTTATGGAAGGAGTCTCCAGTGTCAGTGCTTTGTAACAGGCAGAGGTAAAGCTGTAACTTTAAGTTTTGAGGGAAAGACTGCTGCTATAACGGGATAAAAAGTCATTCATTAATAAATAAAAAATTGTAATCAATGGCGATTTGCTGTAGTGTAAGAGGAATAAAACACTTAAAGACACCTTGATATTCAATTCAATTCAATTCAATTTTATTTGTATAGCCCTTTTAACAATGAACATTGTCTCAAAGCAGCTTTACAGAACATAAGAAACAAAAAAAGCATGCAAACAGAAACAAAAACATGCAAACAGTCCTAGATGTTAGACAAAATTATCCCTAGTGAGCAAGCCTGAGGCGACTGAGGCGACTGTGGCAAGGAAAAACTCCCTTAGATGATATGAGGAAGAAACCTTGAGAGGAACCAGACTCAAGAGGGAACCCATCCTCATCTGGGTGCCACTGGAGAGTGTGATATGAACAATGTCCTTTCTGTATTTATTTATAGTCATGTACAGTTTTATGTGTATATTAATTTGGAGGTTGTTGTCTTCCTCAAAGTCCACATAGGGTTGATATGGTGGTAAAAATAATTCAGCCTGGATAATTTTCCTTTAACAGCACAACCTGTCGTGTGTGTGTGTGTGTGTGTGTGTGTGTGTGTGTGTGTGTGTGTGTGTACAGGGACGTCCTCAGTCTAGGTATCACCTCTCTGGAGCATCAGAAGCAGCTGCTGTCGGCCATTCAGACTCTCAGAGCACAAGTCATCCAGATGCATGGCCGTGGAGTGCAGGTTTAACACACACACACACACACACACACACACACACACACACAATCCAGAGACACCAGTGGACCCTCCGTCCCCAGCAGGACGTCCACCAGTAAACGAGGAGGAAGGAACACAGGATGGTCATGTGACCTAAAACTCCACCATGATGACGCCACTCTTCCTTTCTTTCATGGAACGTTCATCCTTCACAGTTCTGTTCAGAGACGGTGGTTCTGTCCCCCGCAGACTAACGGAATGGTTCGGTCCGTTCTCATCCCAAACCGATGTCACATGCACACACTTCCACTGACCTGGGAACAGCGGCGTAACGTAACACTTACTCTGTTTCACTCCAGGTCCTTCTGACTCTTTACTGACCTGAGAACAGCATCATGTGCTAACGCTAACACTAACGTAGCCACTGCTCTTCCTCTACAGCGGAGAAGCTCGTAACCTTCAGGAATTAAAAAAAAAATCAAATGAGAAAATGAGACGATCTAAAATCCTGAATCGCGTTTTCTCATGTTCTGTGCGTGAACTTTATTTATGTGTCCTTCCACCTACCACTTCCTCTCCATCTTAATCCTAATTTCTTTGCTATTGTGTTATTTTCTATTATTATTATTATTATTGTTGTTGTTGTTGTTGTTATTATTATTATTATTATTATTATTATTATTATTATTATTATTAATAATAATAATAATAATTTCTGTATCCTCACTTGAACAGATGTTTGCACTGTAAAATTAATCATCGACTCCCATATGGTGCAATTCGTTTTATTTATTTATTTATTTATTTATTTATGTATTTATTTATTTATGTTGCTGAAGCTTTTTTTTTCAGGACGTTTCTGAGAAGGACACGAGGACGTGATATGGCGTAATGTTAAAGGGAAAAATAAAATACAGTCTTTTTGATTATTTAATCCTCAGTAGTTGTTTGCATCAGGAATGTATAATATGTTTATGTTAATAATTTGTTTATGTATATGCAGATACAGTTACATATTAGAGCCCTAGACAGGCGAGTGTTCACTACTACTAAAGCCCTCTTCCAAAAGTAAGTGCCCCCCAGAAACTTATTGGTTTTAAAGCTTACATTCTTTCAGATTCTTCTTGTTTTTCTAATTATAACATTAAATCTGGCTCCTGTGTTACTTTTTTGCCATCTTATTGCTAAACTAAATTTTATCTGATAATTAATTTAATCTAGTAAGCTAACATTTAGATAAATATTTGCAGAGAAAATTAGCCAGCTTACTACCTAGCTAGTTTACTTAGCTAATACTTTTTTGAGTAACTTAGCGTTACAGTAATGTTAGCGTTAGTTATTTTTCACGCAGTTACGCACATGGAGTCTCAGTAAGACCTCAGCATTTTTGTTCTTCAGTCTAAATATTTTGAAAAAAAAAAAGGTGCACATTTTACGTCATGGAGAGGAATCACGAGTATGACGCTGTCTGTGTCTCTAATATGAATATTTACGTATAAGAAAGCACTTAAATTATAATTGTAACGTGCTACCATTATAAAATTTTGACTTTTTGCCATGTACGTGAGAAACGGTTTAAAGCCGACAGTGTGAGCAGTTGATTTAGAATCCAGCGCCGCTATAACGCTGTTCTTCTGTACGTGTCCTTGTTCGTTCTGCTTCAGTAAAAGCTGGAACGTGTGGTTTATGATGCGTACAATAAGAGCTTTCACTGTCCACACACACACACACACACACACACACACACACTTACTGAATGTTCGCGGTTCCTCTGTGTGTGTGTGTGCGTTTCATTTCCCATCATGCTCTCTGTTTGATACTGTAAATATGTACCTGAAAATGCAATCTATTTTTATAATTTGTTTTGGAGAGACGACGTGTTGAATATGATAATCTTCTCACTGTGTTCAGTTGTTTGGATTAGTAACGTAGCTCGCAGCCTCGGTTATTTGGAATAATCAGTGATAAATTTCTTTTCTTTAGAGCAACTTTTTTTTTCTTCTTGATGATTTTTACCTGTTAGACAAACGGATGATGGATGTTGGAATATTGAAATGTGTTATTAAAAAAATACAACACACACACACACCTTTTGGGCTTGTTTTGTCTTCTTTGCTCAAATTTCTTTCGCTCGAAAGTTGTTTTTTTTTGCGGAAATTTCCTGAAGAGTTTACGTTGTGCTTGATTGTCTCATCTCGGAAAAACATTTACAAACTAATTCATAAAATTACGTTGCTTTCCAAAACGGAAGTTGTGGCACATCACGATGTTACAAATCCAAATCCAGAGCTATCCGTACGCTGCTCGGGTTCCCCTCGCATCACGCTACCTGTAAAAGTGGGAGGAGTTTCTGTGGAGGTTGTGGGGTGGAGATTATGATTATGGAACTAACTCCTGGAAGTAGAGACTTCAGTGGCATGAATTTTGGAGGGCGTTCTGGATGGGTTCTCTTTATAGTTATAGTGTTTGTACTTTGTAGTGGAAATTACTTCCTTCCTTACTTAGTAGATTAGTTCCTAATTAATATTTGAGGTTTGGAGAGTCTCATACGACTGTTTTTTGGAGATGAGCTTTCAGGAGCATCGCTACTTCCAGGTCAGGGATCTGTCGATCCAAATCTCACTAACCAATGAGAGTAAACCGCTGTTAAGCCCCGCCCACATGAGAGGTTTGTGCCAGAATGACGAACGTAAACTTGCGTAAACCATGATTAGTGAAAAGGAATCTTAGAAAAGATTCTCTTTAACAAAGAGAACGCTGTTTATTTGAAGACCAGGTTAAAATTTTGCTCATTTTTTTGTTCATTTCTTGAAAAGTTATGTTCAATACTTTTGGCACAAATTTAATTCCCCGCTGTCCAAATGCATCTCTGCTGAAGGGTGTGAGAAAGCAAACAGTGTAATTTAATCACTTTCTAATTATCATTAGCATTAATATCATTTGTAGTGTTAAATCCGACACATTTGTAGTCAAAGAATTTCAGCCTTTTTTACTCTTTCAGTTGAAAATGTATAGAATTTTTTTTATTTATCACTAATAAATCTACTTAACTGGTGTTAGCTGTATACGTGTGTAATGTTAGCTAAGTGGAACACACACGCTTAGATTTTATTTCACATTAATGAGCTCAAAACATTAGAACAAAACTCAAAACACAAGACACATCAAGTTTATTTTAATGGCAGTGAGCCACCCAGTGGAGCCGAGGGTGCCAATACTTAAGTCAGTGAACATAGCCTAGTGTACTTGGTTACAGTTCGACTCGATCAGGAAATGAAATAAGAAAAAGCAGAGTTAAAGTCTAATCCCTGGAGTCTAATCACCGAGTGTTGTTCACAGAAACCCTGAGGAGTTATATATTATTGCTATAAATTACATCACGTCCTTTAGTGTAATTCTTTTATTCTTTTTAATTAAATGTGGATGAGTGTAATCCCACACACTGTAGCACACACACACTCCATTACAGTCTCGAGGAAAAGAAATAGAAAACCTCTCTGGTTTAAATCATCCGATAATCCTGTCTGTGTGATTATCCATCTGACTCTTCATAAAACTGTGTGTGTGTGTGTGTGTGTGTGTGTGTGTGTTTGCTGTAATATCTCAGGCAGCCGCCGGAATTCATTTTTATTACTGAAGTGATATTAAAGTTGAGGGGTTTGAATTAATGAGATTTATCTTTATTTTGCTTCTCTTCCTCTCTGTATCTCCATCCAGGTAAATATTTTTCTCATAACTGAGACTGTCAGATTATTTTTTATTATTATTATTAATAATAGTAGGAGTAGTAGTATAGTAATGGTGGTGGTGATACTGATACTAGTACTATTATTATTATTATTATTATTATTATTATTATTATTATTATTATTAAGTTTCCCACAGATTAAATAAGATTATTCTTTAATAACGTGTGTTAAATCGTTCAGAAAATAATTGTAATGATAGGAGTGTTTTTGTAAGGATATATGATTTATATGAATTATTACGAGTTCAAACGCAGAGTTATGACTATTAGGGATGTTTAATGAAAAAACGAGGTGATCGGTCTGACAGTCTCGAGTGCAGCCGCTAGATTAGATCTGGATTTAAAACCGATATTGTCTTTGAGAATCGGTGCACAGGACATTGGATGGTTCTCCCCGAGTCCCCAAAATTCATTTTAAATTCTCTAATGATGAATCCACAGTGTAACGCTAGCTAGCTACATAAATCTGGCCAGTAAGTACCACCGCATGACCTTCATGTAAGCACCGTAGCTGAGCACGACATGGACGACGTCACCCAGTGAACAGGGTTTATGACGTCAGGACGGACGTCGTGTCTCGGTACCTGTGTGTTAGCGTGGACGAGCCGATGTTGTCTGGGCTGCGCATGGTTTTGCTGAGAGCGCTGTGGATCTGAGTGAAGCTCGGCCTCTCTGTCCTGTCCTTCTGCCAGCAGTCCAGAAACTGTCCTCGATCACCTACAACACACACACACACACACACACACAGGACCATGAAAACAATTTAATTGGGATGTAAAGAAAAAACGATTTGAATCAGAAAATCGGTCCTACATTCTCGATCCGATTCAAATAACCTCGATTCAAATTAAAAAAACGGAAAACCGTTAAACTGATACTGGCGTCGATCTCCCACGTGTGAGACAGAGGGACTGAGACAGAGTGAGAGCTCATGAGAAAAACAGAAAGATAGTGAGAGGAGAGTGAAACAGAGAGTGAGGTAGTGATACAGAAAGACAGACACAGATAGAGAAAGTGTGACAGACATACAGAGAGATAATGAGAGAGAGAGAGACTATATATGTGAAAAAGAGAAGAAGGAGTGAGTTACTGAGGCAGAGAATTAGAGAGAAAGAGAATGTTAGTGAAACAGACAGATACAGAAAGAGTGCGAGAGAGAGAGACTTTCTGGGAAAAAGAATAGAGAGAGAGAGAGATCAGACAGTAAGGCAGATAGAGAGTAAGGTAAAGAAAGAAAGTGGAACACAGAGAGGGAAAGACTAAGAATGAGCCAGAGAGAGAGAGTGAGACAAAGAGAGACTGATAGTGAGACAGAGAGAGACAGAGACAGACTGAGAGTGAGAAAAGAGAGAGAGACAGACTGAGAGTGAGACAGAGACTTACTGAGAGTGAGACAGACAGAGAGAGTGAGACAGTTTGGAAATATCACAGATTCAGTTAAAGCTCAGCAGGCAATGATCTCGATAACGTGCTGCTGTATTCGAGTAAAATATTAACATTTATCATGAAGTGTGTTTTAAAACATCTGGAGTCAGAATGCAGCACTGACTGTCAAACCAACAACAGCAACACACAAAAAAGAATAATGTTGGTTTAGCTTAAAGTGATATTAGAATTTGTGTGAAAGAGCTGGTTTAAAGAGAAAAGTGCAGTTGTGTTATCGAGCTGCCACCTAGTGGTCATTTGTAGGAACAACACACACGCCACCACTGCACACGAGTCTGCTGTTATACATCACATTTTCATTTTTAAGACTGTTACTGGATTCCTAAATGTGCCAGGTGTAAAATTTCCTGATCCCAGGTCTAAACACAATCTCACACCACTGTGCTGCTGAATACTGGCTCCTGATTGGTCAGAAGGTGGTGATTAATTTTCTATAACAGCGGCTCTGACAGTAGTGCAGCTGCAAATCACAGGTTTATATTAGTGCGCTCGTTCTAATTATCGTACGTTATCGTTTCTATAGTAACAGCTCATTCACAGGGACTCGTACAGCGGATGCACTACACGATCTACTAATAAACAGATTTAATAAAAACAAAAAAAATTTGTTCAACAATTATATTTTACTTTGTTAATGTGGTGATGTTTTTTTTTTCATAGGAGGTATTTTTTTAACATTTGTGGAAGGAGTCTCCAGTGTCAGTGCTTTGTAACAGTCACGGTGCTTTGCGAAGTTTATCAGCACAGGAAAGTGTTCAGGATAGAAGCAAGAGAGAGAGAGATAGAGGGAGGGATGGAGGGAGGTTGGTGAGGGAAGGAACTGTTTATCGCAGCTATAACGTAAGTGAGAACAGGAACTAACTTGTCTCTCGGATGTTACACAACGTTAAATCTAATCATAAACCATTAAAATGTGTGATGTGTCGTTCATTAATAAGTTAAATGTTGTAATTGTTGAAAAATCACTGTGGTGTAAGTGGAATAAAACACTCCAGAGCGCTTGGTTATATAAGAACAGTACACCTCGGGGGTAACAGTAACTCCGCTGGCGCGTCGTGCCGTATCACACACCCCGGCATGGGTTATTTTTGTATAACAGCTACACACTGCGTTTATTACTTATGTAATAAGTTGTACTAAGAGGCTGATACACTAGGAAGGTTTACATGCACACGCTTTCTTTCTGTTTAGGAAAAAGTTAATTAGAAAGCGTGCATGTAAACTTTTCCAGTGTCTATATCTGAACTTATCTGAACTAAAACAGACAAGCGGCAGCTTTTTTCCCCAGAAAACTGCCTGGTGGTTAGCATAAAACCCCGTACACACACACACACACACACACACACACACACTCCAGTCTCCACAGCGATGGTGTAACTGTGTCTGTGCTGACCGGAGCAAGAGACCAAACAGTGCCGTGTATTTAATCACTTTCTAATTCTCATTCTCATTATCATTACTGCTAAACTCTTTGATCTGACACTTCATCGTAGCCCTATTTCATGTTTTTTTCTGCTGAAAAAGTGGCATTTCTGACTGTTTTTGCCTGAAACTCTTCAGTGCATCGCTAATAAATCTGCTTAACTGCTGTTAGCTATATATGTGTGTGATGTTATCTGAGTCAAACACACTGATAGATTTTATTTCACATGAATAAACTCAAAACATTCTCCATTTACAGAGCTAGAAAGCGAGGATGCCACATCAGCGTATCTTTCAAGCGGGCCAATCGTGACCAGCGATTACTAATGTGAGATGGAGGAAGGGGGCGGGGCTTCCAGAGAGTCAGTTCATATCGGCGAGTTCGAAACACCTACCCACCTGTCAATCATCCAGATTTCTGTGTCATTTGAAATGTTTCAATCTGCTGTTTTTATTGGGGGAGAAAAGTGTTTAGTGTAGTTTTGAGCGATAACGTAGCAGCGTGTTCAGATATGGACCTCTTATGCAAAATGTGAAAAAGTTAGCAGGTCTGCTAAGTGCAACAGAGTTGAAAAATCACACATAAATATATAAATTTAACATAAATCATAACAGGATAAAAACAGAGGGAAAAAACAGACATTTTAAGTCGTTCCTCACATTTCGAGGTCGAATTTGTAAAAATTCAAGTCATATTCGTTAATCTTTATAGTTATATGTTTTTTTTGTTGTAAGTTGTATTCTTATAAACACAAACACACAACATCATGACTTCATGTTGTTATGTACACACTACAGCTGTGTGTTCGCAGGTGACTGATGCAGTGCAGCGATGGTGACGGGTGTTACAGCTCCAGCTGTCGAGTCGAGTGTGTGTCGAGTTTGTGTCGAGTGTGAGTTGAGTGTGTGTCGAGTGTAAGTCTAGTGTGAGTTGAGTGTGTGTCGAGTGTAAGTCCAGTGTGAGTTGAGTGTGTGTCGAGTTTGTGTCGAGTGTGAGTTGAGTGTGTGTCGAGTGTAAGTCTAGTGTGAGTTGAGTGTGTGTCGAGTGTGTGTCGAGTGTGAGTTGAGTGTGTGTC
Organism: Pangasianodon gigas; assembly: GCA_022758105.1. Taxonomy (NCBI): domain Eukaryota; kingdom Metazoa; phylum Chordata; class Actinopteri; order Siluriformes; family Pangasiidae; genus Pangasianodon; species Pangasianodon gigas. Next base: position 25,389,151 of record CM040466.1, read on the forward strand.
GAGTTTGTGTCGAGTGTGAGTTGAGTGTGTGTCGAGTCCGAATGGGAGTGAAATGTGATTCTTTTGATTCGTTTGCTGTTAGGTTTAGTTTTGTTTTCTTACTGCATTATAATGAAACAAACCAAAAAGCAAGAGAAAAGCACCAGAGGTGACTGCTGATGATGTTACAGCACACCAAAGTGATTCAAATAAAATATATATACACACATAAGCTGAGAAATAAAACATTTTATTTTATTCATGATTTTAAAAACGTTTGTTTAAGAAACAGAGACACATCCAGCCATTACATTTATAGTGTGAATGTAAAAGTGTTTAAAGCCAAATTCATCACTTTATCGATGTTTCCGATTTATTTTGTGTGACTAGAAAGCCATTTGGGATTCATTAACTACATCTGCTCACTACACAGGGTGTTACACTGCAGTGAGCCAGGACACTAAATACCCGATAGAGCTGCATTTGGGATTCAGCCAGAGGGGAAAAATGAGTGACATTTATGAATGTAATGAAGTAAAGACACATGAGAAATTTTATAATTTTGCTTTTACACAAAATTATAAAAATAAAAAGAAAGTGTCCCACTAAAACTGCTCAAAGTACAATTTATTTATAAAAAAAAAAAAAGGTAACCTAGCTCATTATTGCTGAAGATCTGGCCCTGATTTAGAAACAATAGCAGTGTGATTTCTGAAGATTTAATAATATCCTTGTGAAGGTTTTTCTAATAGACCTGGCAACCCACATGGGTAAGATCCTGTTGCTGGTTTATTTATTGCTGATTTATTTTAAATGTGTAATTCTGTGTGCTATACTGTGATATTTCCCTCATCCTCTCTCTCTCTCTCTCTCTCTCTCTCTCTCTCTCTCTCTCTGTCTCACTCTCTCCAGTGGAGGCCGAGAGTCTGAGCTATAAAAGAGAAGATGTGTGTGTCCTCCAGGATGGCCTTGGCAGTGGGTTTTCCGGCTCCGTGTCCGGTGCGTGTGTCCACTCGGAGCAGGAGCGGTTGTTTCTGATTGGCTCGCTGGCCCACACTGTGCTGCAGCGTCGCCGCGTACTTCAGCGTGTGCAGAGGAACCACGCGGTCATCGTGATCCGCCGTCAGCAGCAGAATGGCTGGGAAGGGCGGAGCCTCGGAATCCACGGACGGGAGGTTATGGAGGGGTGAGTACCTACACACACACACACACACACACACACACACACACACACACACAGTCACACATCAACTGCCTACATCATCACATTACTAATTATTAATGAGGAACAGCACTAATGACACAATATAATAACACTATACTGTATATAACAGCCATATAGTTAAGTGCAAAAGTTTGCACACCCCTAGCCACAAATGTTATTCATAATAACAAGATAATTAATGTTTTCACTCTATAACATACTAATAACTCATCCAGACTGTATAACTCTGTCATATCCTCTGAGCTTCTTAATTGTAATATTTTATTTGGTATCATATTTGCAGTTCATTTCTACAATCTCGGAATTCTATTTTTTTTTTTTTTTTGTAGAGAGCTACATTTTTTATTTTTCATACCAAAACCCACAGGGAGGCAAATTTATTGCACTAACACGTTTTTTACCGTGTTTGGGATAGAAAAAAAAAATCAAAACCATTTTCTTGTCTGATTTTCGTCTATTTGAAAAGTATGCAACTCTGTTTAGAAAATTTGAAAGCATTTTATATCTCAGAATACATGTTATACCTAGAAATGATGTTTATTATCTGTCTATTAGCATAAACCATGTATCATCAGAGTTTTAAAAGACAAATACACACCAATTTGCCACTTTACTGGATTTACTGACATTAATAAAGTGAAAATGGTGTAAAGTGAAAAAGATGTAAAGCGTATTCTTAGTTGCTGTTTTTTTTTTTTTTTTTTTTTTTTTAATGCCAAATGGTCATTTTGAGCTGTAATTTATCATCTGTAACTACAAAAACAAATCAGTAAAATCCATAAATTCATTATTCAATGGCATTTTATTTAAATGTAATTGGATTTTTAAAAGAAATCCAGCACAGTTTATGGTAATAATCTCAGATTATTATTATTTTTTGGTTCCTAGACCCCTGTGCTGTACCTATAAACCTCTTAAAGCATCTTAAAGCATCCATTAAATGATAAACAGTGCTGTTTCTCCAGTTCTGTGTTTATGAATTATTATAATTGTACATATAAGATTATGATCGTATATAATTTCGTACTTGATGAGCCATTTGAACTGCTCGGGGTCGTCCGCACAGCCGTAGTCGGTGGTCCAGGCGTGGCCGATGGTGAACTTGTGAAACTTGAGCATGTCCATGACTCCGACCTCGGCCACGGCGCAGCCGAACAGATCCGGACGCTGGTTCACACACGCAGCTGGTGGAACATCAGGACAAAAAAATAACAACTTAGGCCCTTATTCAGAGATGAGCTGAGAGTGTAGTGAGGAAATATCAAAGCTTTACACATTAATATTCAGACCTCAAAGGTCCTGATGTAATAAAGATGTAAAACCACATAATAAATAAATAAATAAGAATTAAATAATAAATAACAGGATCTACAGAAATTTTCTGCTGAGAAAAGTAGCACCATTTTGTGACTTTGTAACTTGGGCCCTTTCTATGTAAACGTGTGAAAAAAATTAAATTAATTGGGAGAAAATTAAATTAATAAATTGTAAATTAACAAGACTGAAGGGCAGGTACTAAATTTGCAGAAGATCATTTCTGTCCATAATCTAATTATGGATAATGGAATTTAACAATGTTGCTTTTATTCATTTTGGCTAAATTACTTTTAAATAAAGCAGACTGTGTGTGTGTTTGTGTGTGTGTGTGTGTCTGTGTGTGTGTGTGTGCGTGTGTTACAGACCCACGAGCAGTCCTCCGTTAGAGGCTCCGTTGATGGCGATGCGGCTCGGCGTGGTGAAGCCCTGCTGGATCAGAAACTCAGCCGCGCACTGAAAGTCATCGAAACAGTTCTGCTTATTGGCCAAGGTTCCCGCTGTAACACACACACACACACACACACAGCTTTACATCATTAAACAAGCATGTCATTTAACATCATTTATTTTTCAGTCATTTTTTATGTTCATTTTAATGGAGCGTGAAAGTAGATTATTATTATTATTATTATTATTATTATTATTATTATTATTATTATTAATGTTATTTATATAGAATATTTCTAAGAATTCTTTTATACATTTATTAAAAATTATTTATAAAACAATATAAATAACAAAAGTAGTAGATTCATAATAATAATAATAATAATAATAATAATAATAATAATAATAATGTTATTTATATGTTTATAGAATATTTCTAAGGTTTTTTATGCATTTATTAAAAATTATTCATAAAACAATATAAAGATGCACTTTTATAATAAATAAGCCATGTTAAAAACAGTTTAAAACATACACACTTACACAAGCACTGAACACTGGACCTAATAAACAAATAATCTGTTTTATTTTTTTTATGAAAAGCTGAAACATTTTGGTTATAAAGGAGTGACACTGTTTTAACATTTTGACAATTGATTCTCTCTTTGTTTGTATGTACATTATAAAATAGAGGATTGTGTTAATTCTAAAACTACAGGGTGTGTAAACTTTTGCTCTGAACTAAAACTGGGCCTCTCGAGTGTGAGTCTGTAGGGGGCGCTCTTACACCAGTCATAAACACACACACTGGAGAAAGACTGATTTATTAAGATTATTAATGAAATACTCACTTAAAGTTCCCCAGAAAACAAATATGATTTACTGCGTTAGTTAAACATTAACAAAGTATGAATATTGTAGTATTATGAATATTGAAAGTATTGATAATGTCATTAACACTTGTTGTGATTGTTCGTGTTACACGCAGTAACGATGCGAAGCTGTAGAAAAATACAGAAATTATTATCTTTGGATTTTACTAACCAGTAAATATATGATGTAGGTTTGGGATTTAAAAAAAAAAAAAATATATATATATATATATATATATATATATATATATATATATATATATATATATATATATATATATATATATACTGTATCTCCTTCTTTTTTGAGAAATTAAATACAAAATTTTTTTAAATTAAATATCGTGTGTGTGTTTATATATATATATAAAGTCGCACACACTAATATTTTGTTGCACTGCATTTAGCTTTGATTACGGCACGCATTCGTCCTGGCATTGTTTCAACAACCTTATGCAACTTCACAACATTTATTTCCATCCAGAGTTGCATTAATTTTTGCCTGAGATCTTGCATTGAGGACAGGAGAGTCTAACCGCTCCGTAAAGTCTTCTCCAGCACATCCCAAAGACTTTCAATGGGGTTAAGGTCAGGACTCTGTGGTGGCCAATTCATGTGTGAAAATGATTCCTCATGCTCCCTGAACGACTCTTTCACAAGTTAAGCCTGATGAATCGTAGCATTTTCATCCTGGAATACGCCTGTGCCGTCAGGGAAGAAAAAGTCCATGGATGGGATAACCTGGTCATTCAGCACATTCAGGTGCTCAGCTGACTTCATTTTATTGCCACACTATGAGGCTGAGCCTCGACCTGACCAGCTGATGCAACCCCAGATCATAACACTGCCTCCAGAGGCTTGTACAGTAGGCACTATGCATGACGGGTGAATCACTTCATCCATTTCCCTTCTTACCCTGACACGCCCATTGCTTTGGAATAGGGTAAATCTGATTTTATCAGACCACAAGACCTTTTTCCATTGCTCCACATCCAGTCTTTATGCTCCAGAGCAAATTGAAGTCATTTTTTCCGATTATGACTCACTAACAAATGGCTTTCTTGTGGCCACACAGCTGTTTAGTCCCAATCCTGTAAGTTCTCATCACATTGTGCGTGTGGAAATGCTCTTACTTTCACTATTAAACATAGCTGTGAGTTCTCCTGTCGATTTTTTTACGATGTGACATCACCAAGCATTTTAAAGATCATTCAAGATTTTTTTCCGACTAGGTTTCTGCTGTAAAGTTGACGGTTCACCTTTATCCTTCCAGGCTTTAATAATGCACTGGACATTTCATAACCCAGTTCCAGTGATATCAGCAATCTCCTTAGTTGTTTTCTTTGTTTGATGCAGGCCAACAATTTTCCCCTTCAGTAACATCTTTTCCACGACCATGGGATATGTCATCTGCCATGGTTGTTTAAGAAATGAGAAGCTACACACTGCATCAGTTAAGGTTAAAAGAACTGTCGCCAGCTGAAAAATATTAATCACTGCAGTAATGATCCAATCACAGGCTCTTAAGTATTTGCTTATTTAAACCCAAACAGCGACCTTTTTTTTGGCCAGGCAGTGTGTGTGTGTATATATATGAATATAAAATAAATAAATGAATAAAATATAAAATGAATATGAATGATATTATTCATTCATATAATCAATGAATAATAAAATATTCATTTTAATATATTTAAATAAATTGTTATGACTAATATTATTTCATATTCATAATTAAATTTAACATTTTTTTAAAGAAATTACATAACTGCTTTGTTAATGATGATTAATTATCACTGATGATGAATTAATTAGTGTGTATTTTTTTTTAAATTCATGGATGGAATAAACATTAGTTAATGTGATTGTTTATTATTTAGTTGATACTGAAACAAGCCTGAGTTACTGCAGGCGTTAATTATTATTATCTTTTTATGTTCGATGGCAGATTTATGGTAAAGGCTGTAGGTAAAGTGAAGATGAAACCAACTCTGAAACTATTTGATGTGTTTTCAGAGCCATTTTGCTTTTCTCTGATGTGTTGCAGTGATCCAGGTTTTACGATGTTGGATCACTCGCACGTGATGAGTTGATCTGTATCAATCTGTTTGTTGTTGTTTTTTTTACAGCCTCATTCCATTTCTCTGAATCACGTGGATTAATCTGTGTTGTACAGAGCTGCAGGTCCAGTAAACAATTCGAGTGAATTATTATTGGGCGTGAACAAAATACTTCAGTCAGATGAGATAATCACTGCAGGCTCACGGGTCGTTCCTGAGAAACGCATTAGTGAAGATGGCATGCTGATGCTCGGGTGATCCTCATGCACAAGATTTACACTCAAGTTAAACAAGTTATTAAAGCGTATTAGAGAACACCCACGTTATGATCCGTTTAATCACGCGTGAAATGATTATGTAAGGAGGGAAGATCATCAACTCTGCACTAAATCAAATACTTCAGCATAAAAAAAACTATATAATAGAAGCTAATCAAATCTCTTTCTTGGCTATTTTATAATTTTTATGACTATATCAGAATCTTTCTCATCACATTTCCTTCTAGAAAATTACATAACATTATGTCCTGCTACAACATTACCTAAAGTTTCCTGCTAGAACATTACCTAAAACTATGTCCTGCTACATCATTAGCTAAAATTAATATGTCTGTTAGAACATTACCTAAAATATTCTTGCTAGAACATTACATAGTTTTTATTTCATTGAAATTTATTATGATAGTATCTATAATTGAGAGTTCAGTTATTTATTTATTACTGTTTGACCAACAGACTGATATGAAGTTCACTTAAAATGTTCACTTGTAATGGAGCTGGTGATCTAATAAAGATATATTTACAGTTAATATATTATGTATGAGTGTACTCTGAAAGATGTATGACCGTTAAAGTTAAAATTATGACTCCTTGGTCTCAGAAACAGTTTTGATCAGACGCTCGGATTTAAAGACTGATGTTAAAGCACATTTAGAGAGGTTTTTTCTTTTTAGCGCACTTCTGCAGGAAACATCGTACCATGTGCACAAACTTTAACTGATTTTTTGCCTGTAATCACAATTAATGTCTTTTTTTTGTTGTTTCTTTAACCAGTCAGCTATCAGTTTCTTTTTTTCTTCACATTCTGGCCTGTTTTGTGATTCTTGTGTGCAAAACAGATGAACTGATGCGTTACTGTAGTGGTTACTGAGTGAGTCATACTGTTCACTTTTCACTCGAATGTGACTGAGATTATATCTCCGTCCTGAGAGAGAAACCAACAAATAAATTTTAGGTGTTCATGTGAGCGTGACCATTTAAAACTCTTTCATTGTTTTTGGTCATCATATGACATCAGCCAAGTAAACACAGAGAAAGACGTTAACAGTTTATAAAGAATGCAAATTATTATTAAAAGTTATGTCTAATTTTTATGCCAATCTCCAACTAAAGTCATTTATCTCTCCTTAAGGTAAATAAAATATTTCGGATGATATTAATGTAAATAATTCATGCAGGAATTCCTGTGGTCAGTTTTTTCTGAACAGCTGGCATGTATAATGAGTTCTGAGCTTTAGGAAATGAACAGAAGCATGTTGTCTGTCCATGCAGATGAAAGATATTTGATATAAAATTTATCGGAGGTCACAATTTTACTTGCTGAAAATGTGGAAGAGGATATGCACGGTTAAACGTTTGAGAAAAATATACTACATAATATTCTTATATTCCGTGCTTAGCTTTTAAATAATCCTGCGTCGTTGTAGTCGTTATTAAATTCCTGATTTATCCTCGTAGGTTTGCACTGTGCTTCATTTTTATACAGTTTGCCAAACAAAAATGAAAAAAAGGCTTTTTTATGTTTAACTCATAGAACATATGACGGGTAACTATCTCCACTGCCCCCTGGTGGACTGGAGGGTTTATAACTCGGATAACGTTTAGTGCAGCTAGTTTGATGGCGAGTAAAATATAGGGCTGTAGTCAAGACCACCATTTTGAAGTCCAAGCCCAGGAGATGGAGTCAAGACCGAGTCTTAAGGGGGTCGAGGTCAAGTCAAGGTTGAGTCCAAGTTAAAGCGAGACTGAGTCAAATCCTTTACTTCCCCAAGCCTTTACTTCAGCTAGTTTTCTTCATTCGTGCGTTATGATGATCAGTTTTCTACAAGAAGGAATTACTTCCTGTCTAATTTTGTGTATGCGAAAAGAAAAGACAAAATAAACGTTATTTTTACTCTCAGTCAAGACCAAAACCATAATGAGCACAAATGTCAATAAATCCAAGACAAGTCCAAGGCTGTAGCCTTACTAAATAATATTTAAAAAAACAGCTATTTTACTATTTACATATTTAACACTCATTTCATTTTTTTAAATATTCAAATACACAAATACTGCACAATGTGGTATCACTGCACAGGTAGGATATCATTCAGGTAGGAGGCGTGGCCTAAAGTTTAAAGGTGGGGTTGTACATTATGATATGAGCCGCATGATTATAAAGTTCGTATTTACTACACATTTATTCTGCTAATTTATGCAATCTCTGAAATGGTTACTTTAGATGACTGTGTGATGATTTGCACGTTCATGTAATGCAAAATGCTAAACTGGAGGCTAAAAGCTTCCATTACGTGTTAGAAACATTGGCCTCTGGTGCGAAAGTAAAGAACTTCAGACCATAAACACATCATGTCTGATGGACCACTGGAGGTTGTGGGTACCTTTGTGCCACGTCTGACCGTATTCTCCTCCTCCTCGGATGTTGGCCACGGCCAGAATCCCACCCAGGTGTCTGACGAAGAGCAGGTTCGCTGTACTGTACACACACACACACACACACACACACACACACACACACACACAGTGATATTATATACTTCAACAAGGCAGCTAGTGTGTGTATAAACTTTCTGTACATTTCTGATTTGTCTTTCGCATTATAGATGCCAATGTTGCAGTCTAACTATTTATTTTAATCACAGAATTAAGTATGAATTATTTATAAGCTGCTGTGAATGAAAGTAACCATAGCAACAATTACATTATAGTAGTCTGTAGAGAGGACTGGAAAGTACAATCAAAACATTTCTTTGTGCTGTTAAGTGAATTTCTGTTTATCTCACACACACACACACACACACACACACACACACACTAGTGTAGAATACGCACTTGTAGTAAGGTTGAATGGCGTTCTCGAAGCCTCCGTATCCGTACAGAAATACAGGGTGTGAGCTGTCCTTCTGTAAACCACGAGCGTGAACCAGGAACATCGGGATCATCGTGCCATCTTTACTGGGATAGAAAACCTGCAACACACACACACGCGCACACACACACACGTGTACATATACGTGTACATTATGAATTCACAGAGCGATTACATTTTAGCGCGCTCTGCAGCCTCTGAGGAGAATCACAGTCACAATTAAAACATTAACAGCGCCCAATCACGGCAGCTCTGTTCAGTATGGGGGCGGGGCCAAGATTCTGGGCCGGATACGTGTGAATTAAAGCCAGAAATAAAGACGGCAAAATAGTAAATCACGATTTTACTGCTGTATATTTAAAACTATGTGATGAGTAAAGATGTAGAAAAATTTTAATTATGAAAACATTTCTTGCAATATTAATTGAATTTTTTAACAATATTTTTAATATTCATTGAATTAAATATGTCTAGTCTATTTAATATAAGTACTTTTTTATTATTACTCACTTATATGTATATAATATTTCACTGAATTATAATATTCAGTGAGAATGTAATAATAAAAATGTATTCAAGAAATAAATGTATGTAATAATGTCATAATTTCTGATATTACGTAAATGTGGCCTAAAATGAACCCTGTGCAACTTTTTTTTTTTGAGAAATGGAATAATGATTGAAACACTGAAATTATAATAAAATGATATCAATTATACAGATAAAACTTATGTACTTATTATATAGATAATATTTATTATATAGATAATACAGATAATACCATAATACAGATCCACCAAAGACAAGAATTTTAATATGTGTGTGTAATGAGGTGTAATTTATGAGCCAGAGAATGACACACTAGTATAGGAATCTTCAGTAACTGGTACGTGTGTGTGTGTGTGTGTGTGTGTACCTGGCTGGTCTGATAATCGGAGAACTGCACGCCCTTCACCTCCACCTGTCTGAACACTGTGGGCTCTGCGTCTGGTTTGCTCAGGTCATAGTGGTAGATGATTCCTGCAGGTGAAGAGACACACACACACACACACACACACACACACACAGATTAATAACACATTTATTTAGTATTATACATGCATTAATTATGCGAGGAAACAGGATGTATGAAGTTAGATTGAAAAACACTAATAATTGGATTTAGCCTCACTGTCTCCTTTAATTTTTTTTAAATAATGAAAAAAATTGTATTTTAATTAGCTGCTAGAAGGACAGCTTTATTATCTAGTGTGTGTGTACTTAATTCATAGAACCATAAAGATGTATAATTATTTTAAAAACAGCATCAGGAAGCTATTATTCTTCTTATTATTCTTCTTATTCTTATTATTATTATGGAGAATTATGCACTCCACCGGGTGTGGTGAAGGAGGTGAACTTGTAGAAGATGTCGGAGTATTTCTTCTTGCAGCTGAGCCCCGCCACCGTGCCCACGTCTAACGGCAGCTCGCGAATCCAGCGGCCGCTCGAGAGCTCGTACAGGTGGAGCGTGTCCTTCACGTCACGTACGTAATTCACAAACAGGAAGCTCTGATTCACACATTGCACAAACCCTACCGGGAAAATAAACACAACTCAGAAATCAGGGTGAATGCAAAACAAAAAAATCCAGAATCAGGGCAAGGTTAACAAATCCAGATTAACAAATAGTGCAAAGTCCAGATTTAAAAAAAAAAGGTCTCTAACAGTTAATTGGCTGGAGTTATAATAAACCTAGGTTAACAAAACCAGATTAATAAATCCAGATTAATGGAAACAGATTAACAATGCCAGATTAAAAATGTGAATAAAAAAACCCAGATTAATAAAACTAGAATAGCTAATAAATATTAACAAAGCCAGGCTATCAAAGAGAGGTTAATATATTTGGATTAAGAAAGAAAGATTAACAAAACTAGAGTACCAAAAAACAGATTAACAAAACTAGATTAACTAAACCACATTAATAATGCATGATTAACTAAACCAGATTAATAAAGCATGATTAACTCAACCCTCATTAACAAAACCAGATTTAGAAAAACAAGACTAATAAGAGTCAGAGTTTAATCAGTGGTGTGATGATATAGTGATGATGTACTGTGATTTGTGAATCTGCTAACACAAATTATCTAGAAAACCACTTGCATTTTTGTAATAGTTAATAATATATTTTTTTATTTTTATGTTTCTTCCATTTCTTCATGTATGCAGCATTATCTCCAGAATCACAGCCAGCACACGGCTATGATAAGCTACGCTGTGATAGATGAGCTCGCTTTCGAAATACTCGAACACTGCAGAGTTAGCATGAGCATGATTCACATATCAGAAGCCAATATTATCCCCCGAATCCACGCCTGTTAAATTCACACAGCTCACTTCCTCTTTCTCATCCACAGAAACACAGACCAGTGAAAGTCCTGAGTCCACGCTGCGGTCAGATCTTCTGAGAAAAAATCAACTTAATCAACACTACAGAAGCTTTTTTCATCATTTTCGGTCGAAACAGGAAATAAGAATTAGGAAATCAGCAGGAACACTACAGGACAGCGGGTCTAAAGAAACTGCGGGGAAAAGAGGAAGTGTGTGTGTGCGTGTGTGTGTTTGGGAAATGATTAATTGCTGAAATCTTTTAGGAAAAACTCCAAAATTATTCTCTCTCTCTCTCTCTCTCTCTCTTTCTGTCTGTCTCCCTCTCGCTTTGTCTCCTTGTCTATCTGTCTGTCTGTCTGTCTCTCTCTCTCTATCTTTCTGTCTGTCTGTCTGTCTGTCGCTCTCTTTCTGTCTTTCTCTCTCTCTGTCTGTCTCCCTCTCGCTTTGTCTCCTTGTCTATCTGTCTGTCTGTCTGTCTGTCTGTCTGTCTGTCTCCCTCTCTCTTTGTCTCTCTCTCCTTGTCTATCTGTCTGTCTGTCTGTCTGTCTGTCTGTCTGTCTGTCTCCCTCTCTCTTTGTCTCTCTCTCCTTGTCTATCTGTCTGTCTGTCTGTCTGTCCGTCTCTCTCTGTCTCTATCTTTCTGTCTGTCTCTCTCTCATTGTCAAATTAGATTGCAGTTATTACCAAAGCATATCACAGGGAAAATAACAGGTTAATAACAGCTCTCTCTCTCTCTCTCTCTCTCTCTCTCTCTCTCGGAGAGTTGCATGCGTGTGTTTGTGAGAGCGTCTTCTTGCTGTGTGGTGTTTTTATAGTCTATGCCTTTTCTCCCTCTCTTTTTTTGTTTTGTTTTTGTTTATTCTTGAGGTTTACTTTGATTTGGTGAATGGTGTGCCATGCTTTGCACGGTTCACTTGGCGTCAGGTATGGCGTCTGTTTCCACGCCTTTGTCTCTCTGCCACGGCTTTAGGTGTGTGCCTGATGTGAGTGTGACCATTGAGGACGTGCTTGTAGCTGTGGGTGATTTAATTGGCCATGATCATTTTAACTCCGCCTCAAGAATGAATAAAGCCATTGTGTTTGTTTTAAGTCAGAATCACTGGTTAGTGACATTACTGAGAGTGGTATCTGGGTGAAAGAAACTTTTTGAGTGCTACTCCACTCTATGCCCCGGCAACAGAAGTTACAATCTCAAATATTTCTCTGTTCACTGATGATGTAATGACTCTGAGGGGCTGATATCTGCTCGCCTTACTGCAGAGTTTGCGTACTTTTTGCTCAATGGAGACTTGGATACCTTTCAACTTACTTGGGGCGTAAATGATATTTTATGTAAAATAAATGAACAGCGAGTTTTAGAATTGTTTGTGTGAAAAAAAAAATTCTGTACATTTGTTTGTTACTGTATGTAGGCAGTGTTTATTTATGTTGAAAGTGTTGCTTTTTTATTAGAATTTTTTAATATTGTGTTGTCAAGTCTCTCTCTCTCTCTCTCTCTCTCTCTGTTTCTTTTTCTCTGTCTGCCTGTCTTTCTCTCTCTGTCTCTCTATCTGTCTGTCTCCCTCTCTTACTTTCTGTCTCTCTCTTTCTGTCCCTCTTGCTGTCTCTCTCTCTTTCTATCTGTCTGTCTCTCTTTCTATCTGTCTGTCTCTCTTTCTTTCTGTCTCACTCTGTCTCTATGTATCTCTCGATCTCTTTCTGTCTCTCTCTGTCTCTCTCTCTCTCTCTGTCTACCTCTGTGTGTGTGTGTGTGTGTGTGTTGATTGTTATCCTCAGCTGCAGGTTGTGTTGTGTTTTGTGTGTGTGTGTGTGTTATATTTTTTACCCAGGACGTCTTTCTCGTGTTGAGGGATCAGCGTGCTCCAGTTGTCCCTCTCCGGCTTCTGCAGGTCGATGTTGATGACGCAGTACCGCGGAGCGTCCAGGTTAGTGCGGAAGGTGAACACAGTGCCCTCGTTGGTCACGTAGGAGTACTGCGCCTCGAACGTTTCCACCAGCTTCACCCACGGCAACAAACCTACACGGTACGGAGACACGCAGACGTGATATACACCTCCGTCTCATTACACAGAATTCATTATTATCTCTTCACTCCAGTTACTGTCAGACGTGGTCAGAGCTCAGGAAGGCCGGGTTTATACACTTGCGGCCGTGTGAGGGCGTGGAGCGTGGGTACTCGCATGCACGCCTCCCTGTAACTTAACATGTCCAGCAGGGGGCAGAAAATAAAAAACGGCATAAAAGTAAGTCATATTGATCCACTTCTTCTTTTCGGTTCAAGAATCAGCCTCATGAACATGATGACTGTCACTCACAACATCATCAATGTTGAGATGCAATAACCTTTCTGTGCAATATTTCACAACATAATATTAATATTCTTATTTTTACCTGCAGCACACTAGTTGTATGTAATGTATTTATAGTGTTATCTATGTCCTTGTCTTTGTTATCATATTGTAATGTTTAATCTGTTTTTAAATATAATGTGTAAAGCACAGTGAGAACTCATCACCTGATTCAGATTGTTTGTGTACTTGGCCAAAAAAGCTGGTTCTGTAGGTCTCTCACTCGTATTGTGGATCAATACGTTTTAATTCCAGGTTCTAACTCACCCATACAGCGCCGTTACGTATTAAAGTCGAGTAGGCAGGGAACATTTTGTGATTTCTGAGACTTTTTTCAGAGCAATAAAAGAGAATATATAATAAGCTCCACCCACTGGATACCACCTCTGAAATGCAGTTCATTAACAGTCATGTGTATAACCCTAAAACTTCAGATAATTACCAGGAAGTGAAGCACTGTTTTTAGTTAAATATACACCATACAGCCAAAGGTATGTGCGCCCCTGACCATCACACCCATATGTGGTTCTTCCTCAAACTGTTGCTACAAACTCTGAAGCACACAGTTGTATAGAATGTCTTTGTGTGCAGTAGCATTACAGTTTCCCTTCACTGGAACTAAGAGGCCCAACGCTGTTCCAGCCTCCTCACCCAACATCAGTGCCTGAGCTCACTAATGCTCCTGTAGCCGAATAAACACCGATCCCCACAACACAAATCCACTTTAACACAGAAGTAAAACCCAGCCTTAAAGCCATGATGTCCTGATGTGGGTGGAGCCGCCAAAAACCTTTCTCATGTAAAAGTGCTCTTACTAAAAAAAAAAAAAAAAAAATGACTCAAATAAAATTAAAGATAAATTGTTGCGTAAGAGTAGGGAAGTGTGAAATAAATTACTCAGTATGCACATTACTCATTACTCAGAATCGCAATTACTTGAATATTATGTGAATATTAAAATAAACACCATTACGAGAGTATACATCTCATTTTGGAGATATTCTCATTTTAATTTTAGATCTAATCATTGTGATGATTCATGCTTGTGCTAAAGTTCATGCGATTAAATATTCTCTAGGATGTATATGCCCTCCCCCTGGGGGCGTGTCTTGCTCTACACTAGCAGTTCATTAGCAGTAAATGTGGTTCATCGGGGTGTTTTTGGCCGTGCGTCTTCCTGGACACTATTCCCCTTTCCAAACATCGCTTGGTGGAGAATAAATGGTTGGAGTTTTGAAGTGGAAGGAGTTTGTATGAGGGTTCGTTCTGCGTCAGGCGATTTCCAGACGAACTTGGGGCTGTTCAATGCCGGAATCAGGCAGACTGATGGAGAACGTGACTGATACTTCAGACTGATGGAGAACGTGATTCTGTGTTTATGACCCTTCTGGGCTTCTCCATCAGTAAGTTACTCACTAAGTCACTGTCAGGTTTAGATTGGGTGGGGGTGTGGCATGGCGTATCTCGAACGTTACTGGATGTTGTGTAAATCAGTTAAGCATTTCAACACTGACTCTGTGGAAATACAGCAACATACAAAATCAAATCACAGCTAAGAAGCCATTTCATGGGGGCATTAATGAGTGAATAATGAATATTAATAAGCGTATAATGAATATTAATCAACATATAAAAATAATGATAAGCGTATAATGAATATTAATAAGGATATAATGTTATACACCGCTCCATTGTGTGTTTATGTCACATAAATCACAGAAAATTGTCATTTTCTTAAGCAAAGGAAATAACCAATATCAAAGAAAATAATTTTAATCACAAACTGAAATGTTGTTGTTTTTAAAATCTGTAATCAATCACTTTCAAATCTTCTTCATGTAGGATTTTTTAAAAATTGAATCCTAAATGGATTTACATTCACTACATATGTGCACTACACAGGATATAACATAATTTACTCCAGTCAGAATAAAACTTCCTAAAACTGATTTTTTAAAAAAGGTTTTTTCTGGAAGTTCATTAAGCAAATGTAACTGCTGGTAATTTATAAATGACAAGTGGTCACTGGAGACAAATTCAAGAAAATGCTTGTAATCAGATCACCTAACATGAACACACACACACACACACACACACACACACACACACCTGAGATGCCGTTGGGAAGCTGGTGTAAGTCGCAGTACCACAACTGGTTTACAGGCTCACAACCCTCAGTGATGGACAACACGGCATAACGTCCATCATCGGATATCTGTACATAGAGAGAGAGAGACAGAAAGAGACAGAGAGAGGTTCATTCAGATACATTCCATGATTTGGAGATAATTTTTATTTTTAATTATTATTGTACTTAATTATGATACACTGCACTATAATGTAAAGCTACATGGTGATTGTGTGTGTCTGTGCGTGTCTGTGCGTGTCTGTGCATGTGTGTGTGTGCGTGTGTGTGTGTGTGTGTGTGTTTGTAGATGGTGCTTAAACCCCATATCTTCACTGCTAATAAAATAATTGAAGACCTAGCTGAGCAAATGTTGATAAAATATAAAAGCATGTGATTAAACCCATAATTAATGCAAGACATCAAGGTAGAAAAGTGAAATTAAAGGCTTGTGCTGAGGTCATGTGATCAACCTGAACTCTACAAATACTGGGCCTTGTTTATCAGTCTGTTAGTAAAATTGTGTGTAAATGTTTGAGTAAGCCAAACAGAGCTAAAATATTCTGCTGGATTTACAAACATTTCAGAAACGCTGATTTTCCATTAATGTGCAAACGCGCATTCCTGACACAGCTCATCTGCAGTTAGCGACGCCCACGAAACTCCATAAAAGGTAAAGTGCACAGGCAGCCAGGAGCATGAAATGAGTGACCAGGGTAAAGGCTGAAAAACAGAAGTGGAGGTTTTTTTGACTCACTTCTATGCCAATAAAATATGTAATAGTATATAATATTAATAATAATAATTGAGCGCTAAATCATCAGTCAGCTGAGGCGTTTGTTTACTCCATCCACAACATTTACTCAAAACCAGTTATTATATAGCTTTATTTTATTGGCTTTAATTAAAGAACGCCCGTCCTGCGTTTATACACCGCCGTTTCTTTAGTCATAATTAGATGATTAGTTTTATTCATCTTAATTTATGGATGTGTGTCGACTCGCTTTGTTTATTTTTCATGTTCTTTAATTAAAGCCACTAAAATAAAGTGACTGGTTTTGAGTAAATGTTCTGGATGGAGCTCTGAGTCCCTGAGCAAGTGAACTAGCATGAGGATGTGTTTCTGATTGAGACTCTAAAGCTCTTCTATCAGTCGCTCTGGATAAGGGCGTCTGCTAAACGCTGGAAACGTCATAAACATAAACAGTTTAAACTCCACAGAATATTCCAGATAGAAAAGTGCAGTAATCCATGCAGATTATATGATCTGAAGTCGATCAGGTCGAGGTTTACATTAGTTAGTCTTCTCATGCGTAAATTTACACACACTCAGGAGCGCGAGTAGGATATAAACGTTTTTCCAAAACTTATATTATTTTCATGAATATCAAATTGCTTGTGTAAACACTCGTACGAACGATTTATGAATAAATCTGTTCGTATCCAGCTCAGTAAACGAGGCCCATTGTCAGTAATCTGTCTCTCTCCCTGTCTCTCTCTCCATCTCTATCATTTCTAGCATTGGTTTCTATATGTTTAGGTGAAAAAGGGGGCGTGTCCTGGCTGAGTGAGGTCAGGTGACAACGCTGTTTCTCTCACAGTGACGCTGCTGTGCCATTTCGGATGCTCTGGGAACTCGGCCACCAACACGTCCTCCGATTGGCTGGTGCCGATCACATGGTAGTAGAGTTTTTGGTTCAGGTTAGTGGTCGTCTCTGTGCCTGCAGTAAAATTATTATTATTAAAACATACACACAGTAAAATATGTTTCATATTATGTAAATACTTTAATTATGTTTCTGAGTTCCAAAATTAATTAATTAATTAACATTTATTTTGGATTTTAGATCTCAGGTTAAAAATTTAGTTAATATTTACATTAAAAAAATTTCTTTGATGAAGAAAGTAAAATAAGAATATGACAATGTTTTACATAATTTTAAAGAATGTCATTCATGACACTGTAAATCTAATTGAAATATTTACTTTAAAAAAAGCAGCATTAGTTTGTGAA
>CM040466.1:25420742-25457535 GCA_022758105.1 Pangasianodon gigas
ACACACACACACACACACACCAGGCCTCATTAGTGACACACACACACACCCTGTCACTCATCACTCCACTCTCTGCTTTATCAACATTGCAGTACAATCTCCAGCGAGTGCTTTCTTTCAGAAAAACATCAAAAGCATTTTTTCAAAAGTGTGTTGAATGAAGCGAGGACATTGTTATTGCGACACTTCTTTCTTTCTTTCTTTCTTTCTTTCTTTCTTTGAGCCATTCTTTTTTTTTATCAGATTCAGTTCTTATAAACAGCAATTTTTTTACTGCTTAAATTAATTTTTTATTGATAATCCATGTTGTGTGTGCGTGTGTGTGTGCGCGTGTGCGTGCGCGTGCGTGTGTGTGTACGTGTGCGTGTGCATGTACGAGTGTGTGTGTGTGTGTGTGTGTGTGGCAGATGTCCTCCCCCTGACTGAAACAAGTGATAAACCCCCTGTTTGTGGTAAATCCCCCTTTTCATCTTCTTTAGATTAACGTTATTGTGTGTTGTTTATTATGATGGACGTTTCACAGTTTCTTATGACAATCTGAGCAAAAAAATAATCATTTTACAATTCCATCACTGTGTGTATGTGTGTGTGTGTGTGTGTGTGTGAGTGTGTGTGTGTAAAATGTGCCCACAGGCCTTTATAGCCACACACTGAATTATTACTGAATTACTGAATTATCGTCGTCTTGTCAGTGAAATAAAACCCTGTGTGTTTCTCGAGAATGGAAAGTGAAGCTGCAGTGGAAGTGCACATGCATTAAAACCCGGCACAAAAATTCAGGAAAAGAGTTTAAGAGGCAGAGAAAAGAAGAAAATGAACCTGGAAATTTGTTCAATCTCTAAATCAGATGAAAATTTTTAAAACATTTCTACACATGTAAAATTTTTAAAAAGATTAAACTACTACAGAAAAAAAAAATTCTGCAGCAAAGAAAAACGCAGTGGTGAGAATGACCTTCCTGAGGCATGTCGAGACACTAACACACACACACACACAGACACACACACGCACACACACACGCACACACACACGCACACACACAGATATCTTCTCCCTCACTGAACTGAAGTGGCTGTTTTCTTGCCAGTCTATAATCTAGTAATCAGATTACTAACACAACACCAGACTGTACCACTGCGAGAGAGAGAGAGAGAGAGAGAGAGAGAGAGAGACGGGGGGTTGGGGAAGGGGGAGACGGGGTTATTCTTTTTTTCTCGTGAATGACAGATTTTTTACAAAGTAGTTGCTTATTTGTTTGTTGACACTTTACATTTTATTGGACTGTTAAAGCCTCTCCTTAGAGAGGTAGAGGAAAAAACGACAAGCAGATGAACATTTATTTATTTATTTATTTAGCTCATGCTCATGGTGAACTTTCCCATAAGCGCTAAAACAGGAAGTGTCTCGAGGTTAATTTGGCTGCAGCTGAAGTTATTTATACTTTATGAGTAATTTTTCTATTCTTCTCTAATCGCCTACAGTCTCGAGGTGATGCTTCTCTTTCCCTCTTTCATTAAGCAACACTCTGAATTTCAGTTTGATTCTTCACCCACATGCGGAGGAGGAGGAGGCTGATGATGGTGATGGTGATGGTGATGATGGTGATGATGATGATGATGCATTTTCAGCAGCTGAATGCTGGGAAATGATGCCACCTCACTGATTACATCACGCTAGGTTTTTGTATTAACGAGTCGTGATTTTTTTTCCCTGAGTGATTTAATTTCCAGAAGAGAAATAAAAGACAGGAAAACGAGCATTTCCACCCTTTCAGGTTTAAGGCGTGTAGGGGAAGATGTGATAATATTACACGCTGCGTGGTCGGGATCTGCTTACTGGCAGCGGCAAGCACAGAAAACCTTTTTGCAATTGTTAGGTGATGCTGCAGTAATGTGCAGGAAACAGAAAAAACCTACAGCAATAAATTTTATTATAATCCTTTTACAAATCGGTTGTTTAATAGCTACATGGCCGACGTTTTCGCTGCTGATCTGCTGCTCAGGGTTTGCACGCATCTGAGCACCGACCAGCCAACAACTGACAAATCTAGCATGTTTAATCACTTTCTAATTATTATTCCTATTAACATTATTTGTAAAGTGTTACATTT
Source organism: Pangasianodon gigas (assembly GCA_022758105.1). Lineage (NCBI taxonomy): Eukaryota > Metazoa > Chordata > Actinopteri > Siluriformes > Pangasiidae > Pangasianodon > Pangasianodon gigas. Next base: position 25,422,853 of record CM040466.1, read on the forward strand.
GACATTAGGTTGTAGGCCTAGTTAATCTTTTTACATCAAAATCTTTGTCCATTTTTCTCTTATGGATGAAAACTGAAAGTGCCGTTTTGAAATTTTGAGGATAAGTATAATTAAACTGATGCACTCATGGATTTTATTTCACATTAATGAACTGAAAACATTCTCCATGTACCGTGAGAGAAAGCGAGCGCATCCTGTGAGTCCACTCGACAGCATGAGAGACGGGGGAAGGGGGCGGGGCTTCCAGGTGGTGTCATTTGAACAGTCCTCCATGTTTGTCTTTTGTTAGCAACAAGCTGGCCAGCTAACTGTGCTGAGTGGTAGATATTTATCTGTAGAGTCAGTGTTATAGATTTAATAAGTGATCAGTCTGTATGCTGATTGATCTAAAGCTAATACGTGTATATACAGTGGAACTCATTTAAAGGTAAGAAGTGCTGCTGTGTTTACTGCTGATGCTGTGAGCGGCCATTTTGATTTAACGTCACTTGCTGAACTCGGAGTTGAGTTGACCCGTCTCGAATTCTTGAGTAGGAATTCTGGGAATTGGGTTTCTTTGTTTTTTCCTAGTTGAATGCTGCATTAATATTAGAGAGTTCAAAACACCTGAGCAAAGCAATCCACATTACTAAGTCGATTGGAGAGAAGAAGATGGCTCTTCTGGCGTATTTTTGAGCGATAACTCGTATTAGCATACTCCGAAGTTAAATTGGGGAGCTCCTACTCAGAACGTGTAAAGGTCATCAGGTCTGGTAATATAATATAATCAGTGACGGAGTAAACGTCACTGGACGTCGTGGCAGTGTAATATCCTGTAGAGACGATTAAATCGTTATATCGCACAAGCCTAGTGTTGACCGCCTTCGAGAGACAGAGAGAGTGTGATCCTTAAAGACGGAGGGGATTTAGACAATTAGCGGAGTTGATTGATGTCCAAAAGACGGTCTGAACGCAGCAGATTAGATGAAGAGAATTAGGTCAAAGTGATGGAGAGAAACAGGAACAAGGGGAGGAGGAAGAGAAGGAGGAGGATGGAGGGAAATGAGGTCATGAGCTTATAAATACATAGACGATACATCAGGACCGTAATGAAGAAATCTGAAGCATTAGGCAATAAAAAAATAGGCTATACAAGTATGACACAATTATAAAAGTCACCTTTTCCAGCGCAACCCCCCCCTCCACCTCCACCTCTCTGCAGGTGTGTATTTCTTCATCTAGACGTCTCTGACTCAGACGTCTCTATTTACCATCCCCCATCTTTCTCTCTCTCTCGCTCTCTCTCTCTCTGCCCTCACCCTTTCCTCCTGCTCTGGTTTAATTAGCAGCACGCTTATTATTGATCAGAAGGATTTGGGAATAAATCCCGGCTCGTCTCTCAGACAGATTTTTTTTTTTTAATCCCCAATCCCACCTGTTACAACTCCATGAAATCAGATTAACACTCCTGAAGACGCATTGTGTCTGAATTAGTCATTAAAGTGGATTTGGGTTTACGCTTAAAGACATGGCTCATGGAAAAAAAAAGTCTATTGATAGTAATATTACGCTTAACTCGTAAATATAGAGCCATTTATTTTTTATGTATTCAGTTTCAAGTGAATTTGGAACCTTGTAATCTGGAAAATTTCCTTTATTAGTCATGTGTAATTAGAGCTTGTAAAGCCACACAAACCACTCAGGTTAAAGTTCATCATCATGCATGCAACATGATTAATAATAGGATTTTAGGGCAGGAAATAAATGCTGACGGCGATGTGAGCGATGTACAAAAATTACCAGGTACTGAAAGCAAAAGTGACATTAATGTGACACGTTCATAATACCAAAGTATAATTAAAGTGAAAAATTACCCAGTTGACAAGATAGCGAGTTTTTTTTCTTTTTTTTAGTAAGTTGTGGTAATGAGTTAATATTACAAAGCCACAAAATTATACATTGCACAGCCAAAAATGATGTTGTGGCCTTGAGATACTAAAGTCCTGACCATGAATTGTATATCTTCGATCTAATGATTTAATATATTTTATGGAATGTCTGAATACTGAATCAGGGTTTGTCCTCGGGCAAAAATCGGTCTGCGGTGATACTTACGAGGTCGTAGAAGAGGTTTTAGTATTCTTCCTTGAGAACATGGCTGTCTCTATTCCTCCTCTGACATCATTTTTAATAATAATAATAATAATAATAATAATAATAATTGCCGTGTCACCTCAGTGGTGCTGTACTCTATTACAGTGTTTTATTTCCCTCTTCATGGCCACACTCAAACACACAGTTCAAATTCTTGTTTAGACTAAATTCACCACTTCCCTCTGCGTTCACAGAAAACACAGCAGTGACATAACACACGGGGTCATTTTTCATAGAAGTGCTCTGTGATGGCTTTGTGGAGCGTTTAATGAGAAAATGACAAGGGATGAAGTTGTGGGTTCGAAGGTAAAGTTTTCTGTTCCGTATTTATAGCTTGAACGCAAGATAAAGTTAGTAGGTCCTAAAGAAAAGGTCTGCAGACAAACAGCAGCTATTTCGGTCCAAATATTCTTTCATTCATCTTAGGTAAGTGATTCATCCTGGTCTGGGAGGCGGTGGATCCGGCGTCTATCCCGGGAATGCTGAGTGTGAGATGGGAATAAACCCGGGATGAGATGCTGGTCCACTGTAGATCACCGTGCGCTCGTGGCAGCTTAGCATCGGCAGTCAGAAGGAAACCAGAAACTCCTCACGGGTTTGAAGCGGGGGCCGTGGAGCTGTCAGGTGGCAACGCTGCCTGCTGCACCACTGTACCAGCCCCCATTTTCTAAAACCAGGACAGAATAAACCACAGTCTTTGCTGTGAATAGCACTAAGAGGCTGCTGGTCATCAATCTGTTGTTTTTGGGACCAGAGATCATGAGGTCACCCACCACCGAGGCTTTTATTCCACACTGAGGGAGGATGATGTGTTAAGGCTGAGTTGGTTAAACGCAGATATTCTCGTTGACGTTTTCAGAGACAGAGGTGTGAACTCTGTGGTTTTTGTCAGTGCTCTGCAGCTTCTCTCTCTCGCTAGTACCTGACATCGCAAAGTGTGAGAAAGTTCAGATTCTCAGCTTGGCATTAAACAAACTTCCTGAACAGCTTTTCCACACTCCACAGATTATTATAATGCTCTACTGCTTATGTTTGATGCAAGGTCTTTCCCACTGTAACTGTACTGTCTCACAGTACCTTCTTCTAATATTTTCCTCTTCAGAGGTCTTTTTGAGAGCACTTTTGCCATGACCAGTGCTGTACAGAGAGACGGAGCCAGAGAGAATGCAAAGCTGATGAAAACCACAGAATTCACACCTCTGTCTTTAAAAATGACAAAGGAGGAAGTTCACCCAGATGAAGGTTAGCATATCATCTAACTTTTGTGCACATCAAGCGATTGAAACCTGGACTTAGGCCTAAGAAAATAAACCTCATTTCAACATCCTGTACTTAGTTAGCACTATAATTTTGGCTCAGCATCTGAACAACTTCTACAGTAGCTTCTTCTGATTGTTTTCACAGCTTCGTTGTAGGAGTCACATATCATCACCACCTCTTGTGCATTACTTTTTCCAAATTCTGCAGGTCAGACAAGTTAAATTGCGTCAGCGTGAAAAAAATCACCTCTGGTACTTCACATTGCAGTCACCTACCACTTTAGATCTCTTTATGACTGGAAAAAACTCGGAGTACTGCACTTACACCTTTACAGAAAAAAAGAAGGGTTCTTGGCTCGCTAAAGAAACACTCTGTTGTAGGGTTCTGCACAGATCCTGTAAGAGTTTTCCCAGAGCACACTGTGAACGCAGTATGCAATATATTCTTCTAAAATGATCCCTAACTCATCTGCAGCAACTGTGTAACTTGTGATAGATAGCACTCTTTAAAACAAAAGGTTCCCTTCCAGAGACTATTCTAAATAAAACCTCTTGAGTAAGCATTCGTTACTGAAGAACCCTAAAGGACCACGCTTTCTTAAAAGAGAAAGATTTATAAAGAGAGGCTGGTGGGGAAATAACTGTTTATAGCTGCTATAATGTAAGTGAGAACAGGAACTAACATTAAAGTAGCTATAAATGGATGAAAATTATGATTAGTCATTCTTTAAATAACTAAAAAAATTGTAATCACTGGAATAAAATCACAACCTTGAGGAATAAAGTCAAGTTTACTGATATAGCACATTTAAAACAACTGAGTGCTGACCAAAGTGCTGCACATCAGGCATAACAGGAAATAAAAATACATTAAAACGGCAACATAAAATATAGTTATGAATGAAAATAAATATATAAGCAAATAATTATTATAAGCAAACAAACCAGATATGACTAAGAGCAGAAAATAAGCAGCAAAACAGTAGCAAAAAACCCTGTAAATTATAGAGAAGGCTGAGAGAAAAGAGAAGTTTGAAGGGACGATTTAAATGAGTTTATTGTGGAGGATGGGACAGAGCACTTGGGGACATGCTGTTGTAGGAGAATAATCATCTTCAGGGTGGTAGCAGTAACTTGGCTTCATCACACCAGTCTGTCATGCAGAGCTTTATAGTTATTCATCCTCATTAGCAGTTATTCAGCAGTACTGAGAGATCATTTTTCAGCTCAGGTGTGCTTCATGCTTCGCTAGCTGTGATGCTGGCACTGGTTTGGGGTGGTAGTCTCGATAATGGGCATTTATCTTCACTTCTGCGTTTGCTGAAACTTGGCTTGAAGCCAACTGCGACCTCAGGAGCTTTACGGTGTTGTTGTCACAGTTTCATGCCTTTCTAAATGTCTGAAGAAGTAACAAGACTTTATGCCAAGGCTGAAAATCACATCTGTAGCTTCATGTGGCCTTTGTGAAGAGCTCATCTGTAATGAGACCAGCAGCAAAAAGCACTTTCTTTGATTTGAAACAAAGATGATTACTAGATATTTGTTGATGCACTCAACTCCACAAGTGCTCTTTTCTTTTCTCAGGACAGATGTCGAGTGACAGAATTGCTTCACCGTCATCTTTAATCCACTTTAATCCTCGTGCACAGACTCGGCTGCTGCTCTCCTCTCCAGATGTTTCCTTTATAGTACATCACCAGGAATTACATCATGTCATGCATTTTAACCTTCTGCATGGCTCTGGAGACTCAGTGAGAAAGAAAACAAGGGGAGGAGGACGTCACAAAAACACTTCAAGATGCCGATCTTGAAGCACACGGTAGTTTCGGCATCGGATAAAGAATCAGTGGACGATCTGTTTGTTTGTGAAGCAGTTAGAAAGTGGGCCGAGCTCCAGACTGTGATTTGTCCAGATTTAAATCGCGGGTTGTATTTTCGGTTTTGGAGAAAATGAATACTGGTCCATGGAAGCTTAAAAAGAAAAGAAGCTTCTTCAGAAGTGGGTTCAGGTTTCAACAACAGTAACGTTCAGTTGATGTGTTTGTGTGTTTCTAGGGTGTGAGAGGAATAGCGAAGAATCTCCATGCTCATTTGCTGCACTTCATTCGGAAAGTTAAATAAAAATACAGCTAGTGAAAAAGGAGCTTGATGATTTATATCAGGTGGATTGGCTATAAGAGAGAGATAAAATTAATACTTATATAAGATTTCAAAGCAACTAAGCAACGAGTTCCAAAGAGGACAAATATTGGAGTCTGGATTTGAAGCACAGGTCAGTCAACAAAGCTGAGCAATTATTTACTGTTCCAAGGGGAGAAGTTTTGAGTTGCGTCTAGCACGGAAAAACAACATCAGAAAAAAAAGAGGAAGAGTGGTCGCAAGTCGAAGCGACGGGGGCAGACGGACATTTTAGAGAATAGTTGCTAAATGCCACAAAAGTACAGCTACAAAAACAACCACAAAACTGAGCACCTCGATCCTCCAGTTTCAACATTAAGGTCCAGTGATTATTTTGCATGGTGCGATAAGAGCTAAGAAACATGAAGCCGTGTTATAGGAGCAGGACCACCATACCGTGCAAACTGTTCCCACATTCCAGGACGAAAACACCCGCACGCTTACCGCTAAAATTATTCATGAGTGGTTTGACGTCACCAGGATGAAGCCACACACCTTTATGGCCTCCTCAATCGCCAGGTTTAAACTGCACTGAACATTTTACGAGATGTTCTGGAGTTCAGACTGAGGAGTAAACCTTTACCTCCTTCATCCCTCAATGAACTGCAAGACAAAAGATCCTTGATATTAAAATAACACTAGGGATTTTTGTCATTTGTAATGACTTATTTATAACTGTTGTCCTGAAAACTTCCTGTGGGCCAAAATCCAATCATGCACTCTTGGGGGGAAAAAGTTAAATTTAGGACTTTAAACGGGTCTTCAGCTTGTTCATCTGGGGGAGTCCCTTTCAGAGAGATTGAAAAGGAAACAAAGAGCCCTTAATTATCCCAAGAACCCTTGAGGAACCATTTTTTTCCAAGAGTACAGAGCTGCTTGGTCTTGGGGATTTCCATCCAGCTCTGATTTATTTATTTATTTTTTAATTTTTTTTTTTTTTACCAAACAGGCCAGAATCCAAAAACAGCAAAATATCACAAAAATAGTCGTTATGCCTGACTGAGGTGGATAAGTTTTAAAGATCTATTGTTAAAGATGAAATGTGAAAAAGAGTGATGAAACTCTTTCATTTTTGAATAAATGATGATGGAGGGGGCATCATGTGATTAAGCGCTGCTGTATATAGATACATCTAAACATAAACATGGCCACAGAGGAGCTCATGCTCTGTTTATTCGTAGAAATGAAAGTTTTTTTCTCAATTTATTTAAAGAGAAAAACATGAAACGTCACCGTGACCCTGAGCAGAATAAAGTGCTTAGAAGAAGATGAATAAATAAATAAATAAACATGAAATGTTAAATCTTTCTGTACGCAGGAGAAAACTGTTCTCACTGATCACTTTTTTCATGTGATCACAGTTTACTGACTAAATTTGCAATTACTTTTTCCAAAATCTTTTGCAAATTTGTTTAAAACTGAAGCACTTCAATGAAAACCCAACTAGTGGTTCCTGGGATTTGAGCCCACATCCTTCTGGTCATCAGCACTGAACTGTAACCTTTGACCCCCAACAGATCACCACCGACCCTCGTTCCAAAGTGCTCGTGTCAGAGATTGCAAATAGCTCAGATTTAATTGCATATATATCTTTGTCGTGTCACCCTTTGCCTTCTCCAGCTCATGCTTCCAAGTTTCTGAAATAGCTGTGAAATTGCATTTCTGCCATTTTGCATCGTTGCACTTCAGGAAATGATGTTATCAAGGTTTAAAATAGTTGAACATGATATGGTCACTAAACCAAAGTCACAAAGCAGAGTCACTGCAACTTGTTTTGAGCTGATCTGTCATGATAAGGGTCTTTCTTTACATTTACAAACAGAAAGATGGAAAAAATAGCGCCCAAGAATGAAAAGATAAAAAGGAAAGCATGTGTTCACTGTTTTGACCAGAATAGTTTTAGAAGAAATGTACACACTCCATGCTGCACACAACTCACGTGGAGGTCCAGCTGATTCCTCTGAGACAATCTTTTCACTTCACTGCAAAAAAAAAAATAAAAATACACACACATATATATATATATATATATATATATATATATATATATATATGTTTTAGCAAATTTATTTAGTATTCCCTATGATAAGATTACGATAAACCAAATATACGGTTATTAAACCTTTTTGTACACATTGCAAGCTTTAAATTGTCTTGTTCTTTCGGCAGATTGTTTTCCATAATCATAATTTTAAGCAATTATTTTAAAAAGAGGCAAAATTATCTGCCGGTACAAGAACAAAATTTGTGTGAAATGAGCAAAAGAATCTAAACACGGACTGAATAATCTTATATTTCATTTATAATAATCTTATAATAGGAAATATTAGATATATCTGCGCATATTGAAGATATTTTCACTTGCTCTCATTTTATGCAGTGTTGGCTGATTTTAGCAACAAAATACAGATTAAATATAAAATAAAGACAAGATGTGAAATGTATTTTTTATTTTTAATTAATGATGACGTAGGGGACGTGACACTTTTCTAATGCTTTAAAGAAGTACTCATTAACGTTTCGAGGGTTTCTCTTTCAGAAAAGATTTCTAGTAGAACCTTATTAGCAAACTGGTACCATGAACCCTGCAAAGGACTCATGAGGAACTTTTTTTTTTTAAATCCATGAGTGTTTAGTATTATAAGGGTCGTCGTCTGACTGCTGCTGATTTCAAGGTCATATGAGCTGGAGGCCGCTCATGACCGAGCCGTGTGATGAGTGTTACACACGTGCCTGATCTGACGGCATCATACCCCATCGCTATCACTTTACCTCAGATTTCCAGTTTTATCTGGAAATATGTAACAGCGCTTGTATCACACTCTCTCTGTGTGTGTGTGTGTGTGTGTGTTTGTGCACATGCTTGTAGAGGTTCCAAAGTATTTCCACTGAACTACCTCTGAATTACCAGGTAAGATCAGTGCTTGTACCACACCCTTACAATCTTCTGTGTCTTTTCTAAAACATTTCTCACTTAATTCCGAAAAATCAGTCAATATGACACCTTTAGAGAACCTTACACCACAGGTACTATATTCTTAATTTCCTACAACAGCGGTTCTGACAGTAATTCCGGCTGTAACGTAAATCACAGGTTTATATTAATGCGCTTGTTCTAATACGTTATGGTTTCTACAGTAACAGCTCATTCACAGGGTGTCGTACAGCAAACACTCCACTGTGATCTAACGCTAATAATAAATGACTTAACGAAGAAAAACGTGTGTAATATGGTTAGGTTTATGTAAAAATGTATGGAAGGAGTCTCCAGTGTCAGCGCTTGGTAACAGTCAGGAAGTTTTCTCCAGGACAGAGGAGTTTTGACTTTGCGATTTCTCTGTAACATGAAAAGACTGAGAAAATGTAGTTTATTTCTACACTCTAAAAAAAAACAGTTGAAGCTGCTGCAACTTTTTTGGCCGTGTTCACAAGCTGACATCACCGTACTGTCGTACAGTCAGAAAAGTTTCCAGGTGGAAATTACATGTTTGACTAAACAGCTGATTAGGAAACAATGAGTATGGAGTGATGTATATGAACCGTTTAAACAGGACTTTACGCATTTATGCGCTCTTAGCAGATTAGTTTGTGGTGATTAGTTTGTTATAAAGGATTTTTTTTGTACATTTGTTCTTGGCTTTGTGTGTCAAGTCTCCAAAAATCTGAAAAGCCAAGAGGTTTTCAGTAGTTGTTTTTAAACTACCATATCTCCATATAAATGTGCAAGCTGTGAAATGTACCATTACTATTAAAAATGTTGAAAATAATGTGATATAAGTAATATCTTTAACAATAATGAAGTGTGATATAAGTAATATCTTTAACAATAATGAAGTGTGATATAAGTAATATCTTTAACAATAATGAAGTGTGATTATTCCACTGATTTATCCCACTGATCCCTGACTGACCCGAGACGTCCATGAGTCCACTGCTGGACAGTCTGACTTGACATAAACCGGCCTATAAAAAAAGAATTGTAATTTCTATACTTGTTATTTATTTTAGTTGGTCTTGGTTTGCCTTCATTTATGTGCTAAATATCTTTTGTTTTAGCTTCTGCTGAGTTTGCAGTCTTCAAAACAAGCTTCAAAAAGACTGTTACTCTAGCAAAAATCTGGACGTTTTATTAACATTGACAAAAGACGTCTCTTTCTCAATCTTTTATCCCATCACATATTTGTGCTCGGTTGGTGAGGATCTCATGGCAGATTTTGCTGCACCACCTGCAGAGACCTGTCCGGCCGTGAGGTCCTAAGCCTCCTCCCAGACTGTCTGATAATTAGAGAAATTAGCGCAGCAGGGCGAGCGACACACTTCCTCCACACGAGCCACGCGGCCAGGCCATATGGCAGCCAATTTACTGACCGTTTCACTGAACAGGCCGGATTAGAGCTGGCACCCAAACACACACACACACACACACACACACACACATTTTAATGCTGTTCATATTTACAGTAAATCTGTCTTTCTTTTTCGTCCCTGCTCACTTCTTCACTCTACTTTTAACTCGAACTGCATGACCGTGTTGGTGTATCTCCAAAGAAATCAGTAATATTTCAATTCATACCACAGTGACATTTTCAGTTAGCGACTGCACATGATTAGAGCACAAAGTAAAAGTAGAAGAGCCTGAGACAAAACAACACAAAGCAAAACAAAAAAAATACCACTAAGGAATCCCCATAAATATTGGCACCATGTGCAGCACCATGTGCAACAGCATGTGAATAATGACATAAACATCAAACTAATTACACCCCAGAGTATTTTAGTTTAGCTCCTCTGAATTTTTGCATGAAAAAAGTATTATATTACAAATAGATGAAATTCCTGACCTTATCGGTCATGCTCTGTTAGCTGTGTAGGAATGTCTTACCTTTGTTCCAGGTTATCTCACTAAAAGACAATAAAAATATTCTAAAAATTCTAAAAACATCCAATATTGTTTTCTTTAAAAACTAATAAGCTGAAGCACTTTGCAGTGAAACTCTTTCACACAAAAATCACTTACATTCTAAATAGAATAAATAATAAAGCATATAGCATAAATATAGTAAAATCAATATAAATAAAATAATATATAAAATACTATATCATAAAATATAATTTAAAAAAGAAAAAAAAACCAGTCAGGTCTCTTTTTTTGTGAACATTTCCCGTTCCAGAAATACATTTCTTTTCCAAATCCAATTCCAGTCTTCGCAGTTTGTTACAGGATCCGATATCTGATATGCTTTCTGGGATATCCGATCCTCCATTTTTTGGTATCGGCCCGGTACTGATACTGATACTGATACTGATACTGAGTGTTGGATCAGTGCTGTCTCTATTAAAATGCTTAATTTATTATATATTCCTTATTCTTTCATATTTAACGTCCACCTGAACTCAAAAGCCGGCTAGCAAAAGTTAGCTATGGTTAGTGATGTGTTAGATAGACGGGGGCGTGTCCATGCATTTTTAATGAGAATCGGTGTAGAGATGTTCCCATGCCATATTTGTGGCATTTGGAAATATTTAAAAACATTTTTGAATGATTTAAACCGTAGCATTATGGTTTCCTTTAAAACAGACGGTACTGAACAAAGTGGGGAAGTTTATTACAGATATTTATCACAGATCGTAGACATGAAGGAAATTCCTGCATACTCATTCATCTCTTCCCTTTATTTGCTCTTTCTAAAGTGAAGTGTGTTAGAGAGAGAAGGTCGACCTTCAGACAGATCTTCTCTCTGACCTGCTCCACATTTCCAGCGTTTTCTGGATGTAGGTCAGATGAGGAGTGTGAGACCTTGGTGGACTGTTAGAAGCTGAGAGGGGGGTTATGAGGCTGAAAGCAGATTGCTCATTAACCGTACGGAGCGAGGAAAAGCGAACGAGTGTGTGATGTCACAGCCCTGATCCACCATCTGCTTTCTTTCTTCACTCGCATTCACATTGTCTGAGAAAAGGACAGCGTTACGGTTGAGCTGGCACTACCGTCGTCCCAATTGGATCTTCTCAGACTAATCCTGAGAGTCACATGACCACTGGGATTTCCCGATTGGATGGTCACGGACACTCAAAAGCCTGGCACGAGTGAGATGCTGACAGTTACAGTGGCAAAGAGGAAGAAAAAAAAAAACGACTAGAAAGGAATTGGATTTGGGAAGTGAAGGAAAGATTGAGGATGTGTATGGGACTGAAGAAGAGAGAGGAACAAGGAATGATGTAACCAAAGAAATGAAGATTGAGCAACTAAATGAGTGTCAAGTAAGTGGAAAAGTACCTGTGGATGGATGAATGGATGGATGGATGAAAAACAGAGTTGTCATGGCAGATTACATTTTTTTTTGTCTAGGTCATTAGATTGAAAGTGTATGAGTAACACTAATAATGCCAATCATATGACAATCACAAGTCAGAGTCATGATCTGCTATATTTAACCGGATCTTCTGGCCTGCTCAGCGTCGTCCTTGTGATTATATGATGAATATTTCTCCACTTTCACACTGCCTTTCCTTGTGATTCATTAAAGAGTTTATCCGCCCTTCGTTTTTGTGGTCGTCCTCGCCCTTTCTAACTGCCAATCTGAAAATGGGATGGATCGCGAGTGCGCACAGCAGCAGGGAATAGTGTGATTAATATTCGCTAGCATATGGAAAATATTACACTTACAATAAAGCCACAAATCACACAAAAAAAATTACACAAAAACTCTATTATTGTGACCCACTTAATTTCCCTGTATTGTATATAAAGCTAGAGGTCACTTTTTGTCCTGTAAGGTCACATGCCATGATTTAACCCTTTAAAGAACCTTTTTTTTTATGAACTTGGACACGTAACAGGACACGGCAAATATAGTGTTTATGAAATTAATGAGTCACAGACCAAACCCAATAAACTTTAGGGTTTGGTCTTTAGAAATCCTTATGGCTGTTGTTGTGCTTAAAGAGAACGTAAACTGGATATTCAAACACATTTTTTTGCACAGTGACACAATTCCAAGGGAATATTTGGGCTTATAGATTTATATTTGGTTGCTACTGTAATGTTCCACTAAATTCGCTGCACTTTAGTGCACCGTTATGAACAAAGAGGAGTTCTGTAGGATTTCACGTGATCAGTACACGTGATTTGTTTACAATCTGAGCAAGGACATGATATAAAAAAGGTCAGTTTGGATTTCTTTAATGAAATTTAACCTTCTTTGTCCTTTTATATTTTTAGTTTTATCACAGAAAGCTAAGAGAAGAACCTCTGCCGCCGAGAACCACAGCAGGCCGAGCGAACCAAACCAAGCCCAAGGAGGAGCGCGTGAATCAGGAAACAGAGGACGAGATGAAGCAGGAGTCGTGTCTCAGGAACATGAGCGAGTGGCGTGAGGTGGATTTCGCTCTCAACTGCACCTACATCGTCCACGACCAGCCGTTTGAGCCTGGCTTCACCCTTCCCAGAGCCATGAGCTCCATCCCAAGCAACCTCACCTTCCACTACGGCTCTGACAACGAGGTGAGTGCAACAGTCCTGATGCAAAGCATCAACACAAAGTGGGTGTGTGTGTGGGTGTGTGTGTGTTTATGTGAAGCTTGGATTCATTCAGTGACAGTCAGGAATCAGAGAAACTAAAGGCTGACAGGTGACATGGCTGCTGATTCATCTTAATCGCATCAATTCACTCTCTCTCGCTCTCTCTCACACACACACGCACACACACACACACACACACACACACACACATGCACACCGTCTTCTCTATTCTCACTCTCTCCTCCTCTTTTGAGTTTCACTATTGATCCACATCCCACCACCTTTTTCATTCTCTGTATCACCTGCTGAGAAAGATGAGTGTGTCAGCACAAGGCCTTTCGACTGTGCGTGTGTGTGTGCGTGTGTGCGTGTATGTGTGTGTGTGTATGTGTGTGGGGTCCAATGCTGAGCAAAAGCTCATCGTTACCTGAGTTATCTGCTCAGCATATTGTCGTTATGATGTGAAGAAGATTAGTGTTGCTGGATTACTTTCGCTCTATCAGCCCTCTGCGTGTTTTTTTTTCACTCTTTGCTGCGGTTGTCTTCTCTTCCTTCCTCCTCCATGCAGACTCTCTCCATCTTACACTCTCTCTCTCTGTCTGTCTCTATCGCACACACTATCTCTCACACACGCACTCTCTCATTTTCATGTATGCTAATTTATAATTTTTTTAAATAGATGACAAATTGTTCCTCTCTCTCATCCTCAGTTATTTTTTCGTCTTGCCATGCAAATAGTGTGAACTTGCGGTCTTCAGTTCAGTCAGGGTGTGAAGTCTGGGGAGAAAACACACACACACACACTCACACACACACATATATATATATAAACACTCACACACTTGTCTTACTATCCTTGTAAGGACCTTTCACTGACATAGTGGTGAAAGAATGTCTGACCGTCAGACATTCCTATCCTTGTGGGGACGTCTGGTCCTCACCAAGATATAAAAACATGCCAAAACACACACCTTCACACACACACAGAGTGATGCCTGTTAATATTTTGCATAGAAAGAAAAAAAAATCACACTTTCACCAGACAGGCTTCGCTCTGTTAGTTTCATGTGTATGAAAGTTCCAGACTCAAAATGAAAAATGCTCCATAAAAAAACAAATGTTAGTATTATTATTATTATTATTATTATTATTATTAAGTGCGACACTGAATAGGCCTATACTGCGAGCTCACCCACTCTCGTCTCTCTCTCTTCCCTTTTTCTCTTTCTTTTTCCTTTTCTTTTCTGACTCAATCATGCAAATGTTCACAGACTTCAGGGCAGAACTAGCAAAAGAAAACTTTTCAAAAGGTGCTCACGTTTTTTAATTTCACAAATGCTTTGCTTTGACGGTAATTCATAAAGTAATCGCGTCAGGTTTCACACTTCCCATCCGAAAGCAGACCTTTTTCCTCTAGTGGTTTCCCTCTTCATCTGTTCTGTGAAAGTTTTGCTCGGGTGCTTGTGAAGCGTGTGAACATCTTCCTGGAAATCCCACAATCCTCTGAGCCTCCCGATTCATGGACGGCCCCTGAAGTGTCGCCGTGAAGATCTTTTTTTTTTTTTTATTTTTATTTTTTTAAGACCGAGAGATCCGGGAAACTGTCTGGGACTGCGTAGCTAAATTCTCCTGCATGAAGGGTTTTCAGGCTTTTCTGACACATCAGATATTTACTTTTTTTTCCCCCAAATCTTAGAACATAGCATGTCTGGTGTCTCTTCGTGTTGGAAGAAAAAGCAGTTCCTGAAGGGTTCTTAAATTCTATCTATATAAACAGTATATTTCTGAAATGTTGTAGCTCTACCTTCACTCTCAGACATAAAGGTACCAAACTGTACATTTCCTTGTTGTACCATTAAAGTCGGAGCAGCTTTTGTACCTTTAGTATGTACTTTTTACCTGGGAAAGTGCATGTGGTGTACGTTAAAAGGGTTAAAATGTACATCAGTGGTCTTTAAGGTCAGATGATGTGCCTTTCGATTATTTTTTAAAGGTATAAAGATACACACTGTACGTGCTTGTCAATGATGAGGAAAAGTACAGTTTATAACCTTTATAAAAAGCTTAGATGGACAAAACCGAAGAATCTTTTAGGGTACTATATGATACTGTAATCGTGAAAGTGGGTCAGAGAGCACAAGTACCTGTTTAACCTCCCCAACATCTTGGGTTTCCACATGGCTTGCACACACACACACACACACACACATAAACAGGAAGTAGGTTAAGCCTTAATGATTAACTTTAGTTCCTGGAAGAAGACAGCTGAGGAGTGAAGGGAGTGTGTTCACTGTGTTTACACAGTTCCACTGATCCTGCCATGAAGTTGCACTTGTTCTCCTCCAACCCCCAAACCAACCAAAACCAAACCGCTGCAACCCTCCAACTGAAAAACATCCCTCTGAGGTTAATCCCAACAGACTGACCAATTAGTTATGCAAGAATAACGACGAGCAATTCTGCTGTCACTTCTGCTCTCATTTCCCATCTCCTGGCCCTGACCGTTCCTGTTTTTATTAACGATTTTCTCCTTCTACCTCATCTTTCTGAGATCTAACCTGATCTGAAGCTTCTCCAGTTCTCATTTCTCCATCCCCTCCGCTGTGACATGATTTCAGAACCATGGTTTTTTATAAGACGTTTAAAAAGGCACGTTGGGGATGTAAAGTAGGCAATTCCTGCTTAAATGCTTCCCGAATTTGAATCATGACGGCGCCACAGCCATCTACGGCCGGGAGCCGAGGGAGCAACACTGACCGTGCTCTCTGGGTGGGAGGGGCATAATCTCTCTCCCCTGTCAATCAGAGCAACATTAGCCAATCGTGGGCATTGTCTTGTAGGAATCACATGATCAGGTGAGAGCTGGCTGGTGGCAGGAATTGGCAGGTGACCAAATTGGGGAGGAAACTGGGGGAAAAATGCTGTGTATTTAGGCCTCATCTTCCTAAATGGAACACAAAATGAGCAACAAAACGTCTGTGATAATTATATTGTGTGTTGAGTACCGTCTGTCTGTTATGCTGTTTTTAGCCAATAAGGTGATAGCGAATTAGTGACCTCGCTCACTTGGGGTTAGTGGATCAGTGGAGCAGGACGAGGAGAAAGTGGACATCGAGGTCTGCTCAGTCACCTGAATTCACTCGAGTTCCATCTGTTTCACACAGATAACTTCCTGTTCAGAGGTCGTGAGTGAATAGTCGGGATGTGAATCTCCCTCTTTCAGCTGGTATTATACACATCTTCATACGTAGTATATGATATAATACAAAAACAATAAGTGTGAATGTGTGTGTGATTGTGTCCTGAGATGGGGTCCAGGGTGTCTCCCGCCTTGTGCCCCGAGTCCCATGGGTAAGGCTCCCAGCTCCCCTGCGACCTGGTGTAGGATAAGCCGTACAGAAAATGGATGGAAATGGATGGACGAAAACGAAAAAAGGTGACTGTTCAATACGCTTCAATTCATTACTGATCCGATATGATTCAATTCAGCACTTGGACGATTTGATTCAGCACGACTCAAATCAGCACTGATAGGATTAATTTCAGTGCTGATACGATTCATTTCAGCACCAATACGATTCCGTTAATTCTGATTGAATATGATTCACTCACTCACTCACTCACTTTCAGGAAGCACTTTACCCTGAGTTGAGGTGGATACAGAGCTTATCCCAGGAACACTGGGCACTAGGCGGGAATACAGTCTGGGACACAGGCCACCAATACGATTCAGTTCAGTTAAATTTAACTTTTCCACAATGGGAAAGTCTTCAGGATAGAGGGGTTTTTGCATTAAACCTGTTTTTTTTGTCTTATTAACTGAAAGAGAAGGAAAAAGAGGAAAAAACTGTTTATAGCTGCTATAACTTGTGTGTGTGTGTGTGTGCCTGTAAATCATTGAGGTTGTATCGTAGACTGTTGGAACGATTTTTCCGATCCAAATCATTTTTTCCTGATTATTTACACCCGTAATAATTCAGTTATTCACTTGGAAGCACAATAACAGGGACGTAAAGTCTTTTTCCTCTCTGTTCATTAAGGGCAACTGTAGACTCTTTCACACCAATGTGTACTAAAGTTCTTCTTCTCATAAAGCACTCAGGGATCTTCTGGCTCACAGGGTTATGCTTTATGCTGGTCAGGGACTCGGTGGATCAAGAGTCTATCTTGGGAACACTGGGTGTGACGTGGGAATACACCTGGGATGGGACGCAAACACACACACACACACACACACACATACATTCACACCAGGGGGGTAATTTAGTGCAGTCCACCCATCGGTGTGTTTTTGAGACGTGCGAGGAAACCTGAGATCCCGGAGGAAACCCATGCTGATACGGGAAGAACATGCAAAACTCCATACAGACAGTAACCTGGGTTCTTGATAGAAAAGGGAACGCTAACGGTGGAAAGGGAATGCTAACCTCAGTACCAGCTTGGCACCCAGATATGATTCAGATAAATAAAATTATAAGCAATGCGTTTAGATTCTACAGTTGAAATGAACTTGATTTATTGATTAACTGATTGATTTGTGCAGGTGACAGGTGTTTTCAGTAAGGAGTACCTCCCCCAGGGCACACGCTTCGGCCCCCTGCAGGGTGAGATTTACGCCAAAGACGAGGTGCCGCCCCATGCCAACAGGAAATATTTTTGGAGGGTGAGTGAGCCCATTCATTCGGACTGAAAGTATAAGTTAAACAACTCCTCGCAACCATGCTCTTTGTTTATGCACACTCACATTGGGAACAATGCAGCCAAACTTGTTCAGGAAGGAATTTCTGAGGAAGCGCCCGCACGCGCTCATGTGTACCGTTCAAAGGCGCTGGAATACGCGGTGCTCCCTGGGGCTTAGCTGGAAAATACAGAGGAACTTATCAGCGATCTGATCTTATCTGCATCAGTGTAGGTTTCTGATTGGTCCTGGTCCTTGAGCAGACTTGGGCACAAAATGCTGACACATAAAGCAAAACCCTTAATATCTCAATACACACACACAAGCTCATAGAAAGAAAGTGTGCGTATGTGCGTGTGAGATTTGTATTCACACCTCCCATGCTGTGTCTGTACAGCACTTTCATTTTGATATAACTTTACATAATTGCTTTTCTTTCATCCATTCCCATGAACCATCTGTTTTACTTCTTGCACATGTGTGTGGTGTGTTGTGTGTGTGTATGTGTGTGTATGAGCCACTCTGGGTTTTCCACTTCTGACTTAGTCCCCTTAGGGCTCGCCAGTGCCTTTTCCATCCCTCATTTCCTGTAAAATCTGTCCCAACTTCCTGTTCACTTACGGCTCCTGCTTTGTGTACTCACTCAGGTGTGTGTGTCTGTCTGTCTGTAAGTGTGTATGAACTGTGTGGAAATCTGTCAAGTTTCATGCTTATTTATTGACACACTTACACTGCTCGCACATATACTCGCGCGCGCACACGCACACACACAGGCACACACAGGCGCACACACACACACACACAGAGGAGGCAGTGAAGTCTAGGAAAGCATGCAACATTGTTGTGTTCTTGGCTCCTCCCCTGTTTTGCCTTTTAAAAGGTGTGAGTGGAGATTTTGACACCACTGACAGAAAGAGAAACACGCACACACACACACACGCTCACTCTCACTCTGCTAGACAGATACTCGCGCTCACACACACTTGAGCGTTCAGAAAGAAAAGCTGAAAGAAGGAACGGGCATGAAGAGCACGCCGTACATGGCAGAGGTGAATAAACTCACTTTTCCACAACACTGATTTCTCTTAGGGAGGATTTCACACTCACACACACAAAAACACACACACACATATGGATGTGATCAAAAACCTGATCGTTGTATTTATGCTTGATTTAATGTCTGGAGGTGGTGATATCGAGTGATTTTTGGTGATGAAGTAGAAAATCTTAATTTAAATCTTAATTTAATCAAACTGATCAATTTAGACCCTTGAGAACTGTCTGAAGATCATTTCTGTGTTAGCTATTTTGTATGACTTTTTTTAATTGTTGATTTTGTTTCCTTTTTTATAAATGTATTAGTTGTTGTGTTGGTTGTTTAATTAGTTCAGATTGTATGGTTTTTTGGATAGTTGTTTTTCCTTCTCTCTATAATTTCTCTTATCTGTTTGATTAGCTGTTCTGCATTTCGTTCTGTTAGCGGTTATATTATTATTTTTAAAATCATATGTTTATATATGTTTGTATTATGTATAATTTCTATGTCATATATTTTATATATTGTATATTGTTCAAATATTTTAACATTATATCTATATTAGATATATGTTATTTATTATCTCAAGTGCAAAGACGTTATTAACCAAAAAGCTGTATTTTTGCTTTTGGGTTATGTTTGTTTTGTGTTAAGAGTATGTCTTAGCACTTTTATGACACTGTGTTGACCAAGTTATATTTATTCATGCTCCCGATCACCACTATCTCGTTCTTGTCTTTCAGATTTACTCTGGCGGGCAGCTCCACCACTTTATTGATGGATATGACATGCAGCGCAGCAACTGGATGCGTTTCGTCAACCCGGCGCATTCCCTGGCCGAGCAGAACCTGGTGGCCTGTCAGAATGGACGTGATGTCTTCTTCTACGCCATCAGGCCCGTGGAGCCCCGGCGCGAGCTGCTCGTGTGGTACAGTCCGGAGTTCTCGAGGAGACTGTCTGGACACGCAGAAGAGCAAACAGACAGTGTGAAGCCAAGTGAGTAAAGATCGCATACTGGTTATAATCGGGATCCCTCAGGGATCTCAGATTTCAATCAGCTGTTTTCTCATCATTTTGTAGGATTTGTCTTCCGTCTTACAGCTCAGAGGCGTTCTGTAGTTCCCTGTCATTGGCTCACAGAATTTTTAACTTTTCTTTTTATTATGTACTTCCTCCACAATGCATCAGCATGCTTCGTCATGCACTAGTCTGTTTTTCCACTAGCCATTGTCTGGATTATCGGTGTGTCTCTGCGTCAGCTGATGTGTGTGTAGTAGGTAGGGGTTCATCAGCAGGTCAGCTTACAGGTGAATGCAGCTCTGATCCTCGTCTACTTCGGAAACCAGATGTAGACAAATTACCTCACACAAAGTATAGTCAAGTCAGTTGTTTGTAACATGCTGTTTTAATTGTTTGTAAATGAAAGTGTCTTTTTTCAAAGCTGAAACCTTGAAAGAGTATCTTTCTCACACTGAGACATCCTGCCAGACAATGGCCTTTAGTGTGCCCGTTTCCTGCTCTATTCACTGCTCAGACAGAAAGAGAAAGAGAGTGCGTGTGTGTATTGTACACACATATTTATTATTGTGCTTACACGCTGACAAACCTATGGTGTGACTTTTGAGCCGATGACTCTCTCTCTCTCGCTCTCTCGTCACACAATTGCATCTAATTGTTGGAATGTCCCTGTCCAGGAAGCTTCTCCCATCAAGCTTTGTTTGACTTTCCTCAAACCTTCTTTCTCTGAAAAGTCTCGCGTCACGCCGGTTGGTTTACAACTTCTACTTCCTGAATTGAGATTCAGAGAAGTCTAATGAATAAAACCAAAAAAAGAGACTTAGTCACATCCACAGCTGTTTTTTTTCTTCCTGTAGTAGCATGAAGAACTGGACAGATGATTAACAAAACAACGTGTGGTGGGATTGATGGGCTGGAATTTTTTCAGGTCATCTGAGGATGGCTCGGCATGTGAATACTTGATTGCTGTGTTAGAAATTTTGAGGGAATTCCTATAGCAGGGGTCGTCGATTAGATATGAAAATATTGTTTAGTCCAGAACATGCAGATTTTTTTTCTTCCAAATGGTGAAACATGCTGTAGTTTTTTTTCTGCTTTGCGTTTGGTAACTCTGTCTAGTTGACCATTTTCACTTTCCTATCTGACAATGCACGCTGCCCGTAAAGGATTTGTTCACATCAGGTTTGAGGAAGCAGGCCTCAACCACATGGGCAATAATCTGTTTTTGTAATCTCCTTCCCCTCTCTGTGAGAGAGAGTGGATGATGAGGCCATACTCCATGATTTGGCAGTTTTTGAGTCACATTTTATTTGTGGCTTGGTGGTTTTCTGTTTACCTGCTCGGTGTGGATGGGATCGTGTGGTTTTCACCGTCATCTTCGTTCCTTGTCAAATGTGTCAGCGACTGCTGGTGCTGAGGTCGTGATAAAGGATTTTTTTCCTGTGGTTAAAGACATCTGCTGACATGGTGAGTCAGCAAAGTTTCTGAACGAGAAGTATGACTGCTACACTTGGCCTGTGTGTTCTCATACACACACGCCCACTGAAACACACACGCAGTCAGTTGTGCACACCCGTGAACTCCCACACACTAGTAATCAAGGTGATGTGTGATAGCAGTACTGACTCTACATCAGATAGAAACTGTTGCGATATATCTTCTCTTGTCAAACCAAAACTGAAACATCTGCCGTTTACCATAAGTGAGGCCACGAGAGAGAAGGCGATGAGTAGGTGTGTGAAGGCCATGTTGTTTGTTGCTGTGCCTCTGATGTTCTTCTTCCTTTCTCAATCGTAGAGCACTTTGGTGGTGATGTGATTGAAGCTGACCTCCAGAAGCACTGCCTACCTCAGTGGATCTGCCATCCCAAACAGGCTTCACACCCTTACAGCCTACACAGTCAGGAAGAGGTAACAAAGGAAGGAAAGGATGAAGTTGAGGAAGCTGAGGAGAAGATTGACGTGGAGGCCATTGAGCAGGACACGCCACCCAGCACTCCAGATCAGCACTTGATGGAATCCAGTAAGAAGTTTCCCCAGGAAAGCACAAACAAATCACATCCTAAGCTTGTTTCCCAGCCGTGCCCTGACCGAGACCTTCCACTGCATCCTCAGAGCTATTACAGCCCCAGGGAAGACTTGACACCGTACCCTGCTCTGCCACACCCCTACCATTTTTTGCCTCCTTTTGACCCTCATTATCCCCAACTCATTCTAAGCCCTTACTCCCCTTCCAACCCCTCTATGCCACCCCCCAGAGGACCATTGCACTACAGCAATGTGCTGGCAAGTGAAGCCTTGCCCTTTTCAACCATGACTCAACCAAGCCTGCTCCCTGTTAATCTTCCTTATCCTGCCCTACATCCTCGTACCAGCCTGGAAGCGCGGCCCGCAAATACATCACCTCCCCAGGGTGCCCCGGCCACCCCGGAACTCTCCCCCCTCATGAAGCACTCCTCAGGGTCTGAGGAGGCCATCAACCTCAGCTTGGCTGCTACACCAAAGATCAGCTCTATGACATCATCATCATCATCATCGTCTTCGGTGTCACCGCAAGGTCCAGGGTACAAGTCCCTGCCGTACCCACTAAAGAAACAGAATGGAAAGATCAAGTACGAGTGCAACGTCTGCTTCAAGACCTTTGGCCAGCTGTCCAACCTGAAGGTGAATGTGACACAGATGTTCTCTGCAGTGGGTCAAAGGGGTTTAACCTTAATGAGGTTCTAGTAGGTTCTAATTAACATGTCTTTTTTTCAGGTGCACTTGAGGGTGCACAATGGAGAGAGGCCATTTCAGTGTCCGTTGTGCAAGAAGAGCTTTACCCAGCTGGCACACCTACAGAAACATCATCTTGTCCACACTGGAGAGAAACCTCATGAGTGTCAGGTGAGGTCAATTTAAAAAAAAAAAAAAGTTAATGGGAAGTATAATAAAAGCGACAGTGAAAATTTGTAACTGAGTAATGAGGGATTGTTATAAAAGAAGGTTTATGAATCTATAAGAAAGTGAGAGGAGTAGAAATGTGGGTGTGTGTCAGTCACACACGATGACACACACCTGAGGCATTGTTTATCTGCAGGTACTTTCACCTAGTCCTTAAGCATGCTTTAAATAAAGCCTTGACTTTGTTGTACATTAATCTCAAAGGGTGTGACAGTGGCGTCAACCTGAGTTCTTTTTATATCACAGACATGACGCCCCATTTCGGCCAAGAAAGCAGCCGAGCACAGATAAAATAACGCGTCTGACTTGCCCCCTACATTCCAAGACAAGATAAAGAGGCCATTGTCATAAAGCTTTTGGTTTGCTCCTGTCTGTTTTGGTGCACCTTTTGCTTTATGGCCTGGCTTGCACAATAGGTCTGGGTTAAATAACAAACATGGCTTCTGTTGACCATCCTGCAGGTGTGCCAGAAGCGTTTTAGCAGCACCAGCAACCTGAAGACTCACCTGCGCTTACACTCGGGAGAGAAGCCCTACCAGTGCAAAGTGTGCGGCACCAAGTTCACGCAATACATCCACCTGAAGCTGCACCGCCGCATGCACAGCTCAAGCGAGCGACCACATTGCTGCCCGTTGTGCCACCGTGGCTTCCTCCATCACTTTTCCCTCAGGCTGCACCGTCGCTCTGGATGTTGCATCACCAATTCCCTGCCTGAAAGCCCCGAGATGAAGTACACCGCTGAGATCCTCGAGCGATTTGATGTCAGCGCCGAGGCTGAAGCTCTCGCAGAGAATTCGTCAGAGACCGAAGTCAGTGTCGCTCTGGAGAGGTGGCTGGACCTGGACGATCGACCCAAACCCAGCCACTTCAAAGCCACGGACTTTGACCTGCTGAAAACCTCAGGACTGGGGCAATGGCAGGAGAGGGCCAGCGTGGTGCGCTTCGGTGGTGAAGGAAGAGTACAATGAGGAAGAAAAGGGAAGGATGTTTAAACTCCAGTTCCAGAAGTAATCTAAAAATCACCTATGCTTGTGTGCAGTAGTCTATGCCAAAAAAAAAATCCTGAGAGGATGAGAGCTAAACCAAGCCAAGCAGCACCAAAATAAATAAATAGCATTTCCAAAGACTTAATAATTGCACTTAAGCCTTCTGTTCTTTGGCAGAGAGTGAAGGCGATCAGTTACATCCTTGTACTTGTGTTTTCTTTTGTTTTGTTTAGTGTGTTTCTGAGTTCATATTAATTTATTACTCTCAGTACTATTTGTGTTTGGGTTTAGAAATGTATAAAATGTCATTTTTGTACATTGTTGTTTGGAATTTTTTTTGCTGTTGTTTGGAAATTAATAATATTGATTTTTTTCTCAGGACATGTTGATAATCAGGGTATGAAATTCTTAACAAAAGATATCAGGGTTTTGTTGTGTGAATGTTTTCCGAGTACACTGTTTCTCAGCACCCTCACTGTAACCCAAGGTATAAGAAATTCTGCAAATAGTTATGCAATGTTTGGTTTGCAATCGTTTTAGATCTTACTTCTTTAACGAGAAGTCAAACTTCCACTTTATTATTTATTATTTAGAGAAGTCCTTTTTTTGCTTTCTGTATAATTTAGTAATTCAGTCGTCCAACACTGACCTGAACTTTTGGTGTATTTTCTTGAGCACCAGATCCCCAGCAGGAACTGAAGTTATTGTTAATCTCAGGACAGATCAGGTGTAATTTATTACTGTATGCTCTTTGTTTTAATTTATTAAACATTAGCACTGGAAAAAGCAGGATCTCGATCCATGTGCACGGTTACTGTTACGTAGCGATGACAAGAATTTGTTTACTGATCCTCTTTGTTTTTCATGTAGGATTTTTGTACAGTTTTGTTTACTCAGCTATTTTGGATGTTGATACTTTATATGTCAGAGTTTATTTTCACTGAACTTTTGTAATGTAGCACATTAAATATATTTCTTCTCAAAACTCTGTGTCATTCAGTGTCTGTATTTTTCCCTGGAATATTCCACTCTTCCTGTTTCTCAACATTTATTTTGTGTTCCATGGCGTGGGTAATGGGTCATAATTGGAAAGGTGCCCTAAAGGCTATGAGTTTATATCCTCAGAAGAACCACTGAACTTTTAAGAGATGTAGACATAACGATAAACCCACAACATTAGTAGGAAGAAGACAGAAAAGCCTGAATAAACCCGAGAGTTAAAGTAGGTGCTAGTTACAGAGTCTTTGTACAGCTTTTCTAAACTACAATTTCAACATTTGTTTCTAGAACTTATTATAGGTCACATAGAATTTACATAAAGAGGGTTTAAAGTTTTAACTGGAAGGACTAAAGCTAGCTAGCTAGCTCACTACAATTATGCTAACTCTCAGTGTCTAGTTTAGATGATTTTTAGAAAGCACTGACACTGGAGACTCCTTAGATGCTCATAGATGTTATAACATGTTAGTTTGCTATTTGGCAATTATAAAAGTGAAGCTGCTGTCAATTTCTTTATTGAGTCTTCAGATTGTGAGATTGTGATTGGTCAGGAGGTGTTGATTAATTTTCTATAACAGCAGCTCTGACAGTAGCGCAGCTGCAAATCACAGGTTTATATTAATGCACTCGTTCTAATACGTTATCGTTTCTATAGTAACAGGGACTCGTACAGCAGACACTCCACTGATAATAAACGAATTAAAAATGTGTGTGATTGTCAAGGAGACATTTATTTAACATGTATGGAAGGAGTCTCCAGTGTCAGCGCTTTGTAACAGTCAGAGGTAAAGGTGTAACTTTAAGTTTTCTGACATGTTCAGGACAGAGGAGTTTACGCTTCTTTGCGGGTTCTCTCTAACAAAAAATGTGGGTTTTTTTTGTCTTATTAACTTGAAGAGAGAGAATAAAGAGAGGCTGGTGAGGGAACGACTGTTTATAGCTGCTATAACGTAAGTGACAACAGGAACTCACCTGTTTCAAAGACCATTAACTGGAAAAAATGTATGAAGTGATGTTCTTTAATAAATCAAATATTATAAGTGATATCAAATTGCTGTTTCGTAAGAGGACTTACAGGACATGCTGTTATAAGAAAATAATCAATTTCGGGGCAGTAACTCCATCAGTCTGTATTTTACTAGAACACCACACACACACACACACACACACACACACACGCAGTGTTTATTACTGCCTTAAAAACACACCTGAGTGAACATAACATTACAACATGGTTTGGTTCTTTTTACACGAAATCCACGGCTGAAACCATGGTGTGATCTACGTGTGTGCGTGTGTGTGTGTGTGTGTGTGTGTGACAGTAAGTTCAGAAAAAAAAGAGAAAGAGAGAGAGCACTTACAGTAAGAAATGGCTCATACCCCTGGGGAGTGCAGCACTGATCGGTTTCCTCTCGACACATCCTCCCACACTGCCTACGCACCGAGGGAGAGCCCCACCACACAACACACACACACCACACGACACACACACACACCACACATGCACATATACACCTTAACAAAACCGTGTGTGTGAGTGAGACAGGGATGTCTGTCTGTCTGTCAAACCGCCAGGTTAACCAGTAACAACTTTTTTCTTTCTAGGGTCAGCACAGAAAAACAGAAACAGTACAGTGTGTGCAAGACACCTTAGAAAGAGTGAAACTAGCCTTGCTGTAAATGACAAAGGGAGTGTGTGTGTGTGTGTGTGAGTGTGTGTGTGAGTGTGTGTGAGTCTCAGTGACTCACTCAGATTACTATCATTGTCTTCCTGCGTACTCTCGAATTTCAGTGTGTTCCATTAAGACCCGAGAACGCGGTCGTTCTGTGAATCGCAGAACTTCACTTCCTATTCAAAAGGAAAGAAACTTTTTTTTTTAGCAGAAAAGGTAAACACTTACATGAAAGCATAATGTCATAATGTCTTACGTCATTTCAGACTAAATGCTTCTTGTGTTTTGGGTGAGTAACGCCCCGTGAATTTGGCACCCGATATGACCAGAAATCGAGCGGAAGTATTTCTATTCCTTTGTGCCGTGAAAAAAAATCACCGTTTAAACTTTAAATGTTTATATTTTCTCCCCAGTGGCATCAATCAGAACCACATTAACGTATATATTTTAGAGATGTAACACAATGCCACTGTATATACTGCATCTGCATCTTCCGTAGCTTACACCAGCAGGGTGTGTGAATTCAGAGCGTTCCTCAACCTCAGCTACATCACTCCAGTTTAGAATCAGTCTCAAACACAGATGAGTGCACGACTGGTTTTTATCCCGTTCACACAGTTGTTATTTTTGATTGTAGCTGCCTGCAATATTTTATAACTAATTTAATTGGTTAATCATCGTGGCCCTCCCTGACCAGGCAGATACTAAAGATGAATGAATGGACTCTGTAAATGTATAATGCAGCACTGCATACTCATGTTAGTGTTCACGTTAATATGCGTTCATGCTAATGTTCAGATTTGTATTAAAGTTCATGTTCATGTTCATGTTCGTGTTAATGTTTGTGTTCATGTTCATGTTCATGTTCGTGTTAATGTTTATGTTCGTGTACATGTTTGTGATAATGTTCGTGTTCATGTTCGTGTTCGTGTTAATGTTTGTGTTCATGTTCATGTTTGTGTTAATGTTCGTGTTCATGTTCATGCTCAAGTTCAGGTTTGTGTTAATGTTTGTGTTCATGTTCAGGTTTGTGTTAATGTTAATGTTCATGTTAAATTTTGTGTTCATGTTCAGGTTTGTGTTAATGTTTGTGTTCATGTTCATGTTTGTGTTAATGTTCGTGTTCATGTTCATGCTCAAGTTCAGGTTTGTGTTAATGTTAATGTTCATGTTAAATTTTGTGTTCATGTTCAGATTTGTGTTAATGTTTGTGTTTGTGTTAATGTTTGTGTTAATATTCATGTTCATGTTCGTGTTTGTGTTAATGTTTGTGTTCATGTTAAATTTTGTGTTAATGTTTGTGTTAATGTTAAATTTTGTGTTAATGTTTGTGTTCATGTTTGTGTTCGAGTACATGCTTATGTTAATGTTCGGATTTGTGTTAATTTTCATGTTAACGTTCATGTTAATGTTCCAGTTTGTGTTCATGTTTGTGTTAATGTTCAGATTCGTGTTAATGTTTGTGTTAATATTCATGTTCAGGTTTGTGTTCATGTTAATGTTCGGATTCATGTTAATATTCATGCTCATGCTAATGTTAATACATCTCCTGGTCTCTACAGAGCATAACAGCTTTTCCGGTTTATTCAGTAGTCTGGTTGGTAATTTGTTAGTTTTAATCTTTATGTGCACTTTATTAACATTTAAAACCAATAGTTTTCTGTGTTTTATAAAGTCTGACCATTTTTGACTCATTTCTAAGAAAGTAATTCAGAGAAGTCTTAAGTGACATTTTCACTGCTAATAAAGAAGGAACTAAAAAGAAAAGCCCTTCTGCTCCACCCATGTGTCATCATCTGCTGCGGGAAAGCTGACAGAGTTCAGGCTGCCGTGTGTACCTTTAACTCTGGGCATGAACGTGAAATGTTTACTCAGAGATACTTGCAAATTGTTTAGAAATGTAATCTAATTTCAAGCTGTCACCGAGCTGTCACCAGCTGTGCGCTGCCTCAGATCTGCACACGCTGATGAAAGAGCAGGCTCGTCCTGTAGAACTCTTCAGAAGTCTTATCCTGAAATCACTGTGGCGCTCCCCGTGACGATCGGCACTGCCACGGAAACACAAACAAAAGTGCAACTTCCACTGAAAGTAACTGACCTGCACGCATCGTTAAAATGTAAATATGCAAATGTTTGGCAAATGGTTCCTGCTGTTTTCCTCGCTGTGTTAAGACGCTTAACAAAAGCAGTAACATCGATTAGGAAAATCTATAAATATATATATATATAATCATATTTCTGGAACAAGATTCAATTATTATTCATATATTAAGTAATAAAACAGTGTGTGTGTAATCTCCTTTAAAATAATAATAATAATAAATAAATACATAGAAATTTAATTTAAAAAGTGGCATCACAAGTTGCACAAGTTTTTTTCATATTTATTGTAAAAGAGTGAGAGAAATAAATTAAACTGTGCAGCTGTGCAAGCCCAGATTTCTCAACTCTCCGTTCTGCCGAGAAAGAAAAGGGAAACTCTAACGACCTGTGTGTGTGTGTGTGTGTGTGTGTGTGTGTGTGTGTGTGTGTAGAAGAGATACATTGGCAAGCTGCTGTGGAATTCATTTGTACTTTCTGTTCCCTATAATCCACAAGATACACAAGATAAACAAACGTGAACAAACAATCTGACCCAACACACACACACACACACACACACACACATACACACGTGATATTTGCAGTTGGTGAATAAGCAATATTTCCACCTTTGGCCAATATA
The DNA here is from genome assembly GCA_022758105.1 of Pangasianodon gigas. Classification (NCBI taxonomy): domain Eukaryota; kingdom Metazoa; phylum Chordata; class Actinopteri; order Siluriformes; family Pangasiidae; genus Pangasianodon; species Pangasianodon gigas. The sequence goes on from CM040466.1 coordinate 25,451,998, forward strand.
ATTTTTTTCTAATATATTTACAATTTATATATCATATAGTCAACTACAAAAATATTGGCACCCTTTTAGTAAAACATGCAAAAATGATCACTTTAAAATAATAAACATGAATTTAATTTTGCGCCAATAATTTTGAAACCAGTTTTTGCAAAAATCAAGCAAAAAAAAAAAAGTGCTACATATCAAAATGTTTAAAATAAAATAAAATTGTCACCTATTGTTAATTAATATTATTCAAGATGATATTCATTTTATTTATGTACTTTTATGAAGTGTGTCGATGATTCTGGGGTTCATCCTTCTGAACTTAAGAAGGAATAAAAAAAGAATAAAGAAATTTAAAAAAAGGCTAAGAATAAAGAACAGATCAGTTTGCTGTATTTATTGAATTTAATGAAATAAAATTGAAATAGCTTCATTATTATTATTATTATTATTATTATTATTATTATTATTATTATTTACTTATTACCGTTTATCTCTGTGTATTAAACATCTTGATGTAATATCATTCTATACCATTATACTGCTGTAACCCTGATCACTTTTATTTATTTATTTATTTATTTAATTAATTTATTAAAACTTTTCAGCGTTATTTATGTTCCACAAAGCCGATGAACTTGCTGAGCTCAGAGAAGAGTTTTGGCTTTGAGCCGGCAGAGTGAGATTCTTCTTACAATCTATTGTCTAACAAAGTATGAAAGTTATTTGCGTGAGGAATAAGAATCTAAAAGACAAACAAACAAAAAAAACATTCATGATTCCTTGGAAAATATGCGGTTAAGATAATTGTGTTGTTTATTTTACTTTATTTATTCCTCTTTCTCTACAGATATTATAAAACTCCTCATCCCTGACATCACTGCTTGAGATATAAATATAAGATAGGTATGGTGACACAATAAGGATCAATATAAAGATTTTTTAAGACAGTGCATAAGCATAAGTATTCGCTTTTCCATATTTTGTAGCATTGAAACTGACATGGACTTAACTGGGCTTTTATGGCATTAATCTACACAAAACTCCCCATAATACTAAGATGGAGGGATGTGATTGTGTAAGTGATCATGACATGTAATCTCAGTTAACTCAATTTCAGTTCCAGAATTGAACACTGTGAAATATGTAAAAGTTCATGGGGGGAACAGGGGGTGAATACTTACGCAAGTTTCTGTAAAGCATGGATTTAACGGATGATTTTGTCCCTTTATTGTGGGTTTCTGTTCACGCCCTTTTACAGCACGGTGTGTATTACACGGTGTAATACTCATCCAAACAGGGCGGTGAGTAAATCCCGTCTTTTATAACTTGTCATATAAGTTTATGTCTTAGGGTGCGACGACATGTTGGCATGACGTAACAGGATGATAAATCAGAAATAGTTAAACCATTACAGTTACACATGTATACACAAAGACATTAGTAAAGTTATGTTCAGATTTCGCACATCCTTTAACCCCACATGTTCTGACCCCTTACACTATTTACACTATTAGCCACTCCTCTCAAGTCAGTGGAAATTGAAATTAACTGTCTTTTTTGTTGTTTTGTTTTGTTTTGTTTTGTTTTTTGTAAAATGGGTCAGGCCCAAAATGGCAAAATATGAAGCTTTTAATGGTCTTAAGAACAAATCATTGGTCAGGACATGAGTGAGAATGAAACAGATGCACTCCTGAGAGCTCCTGTGCCTCCGTTTACTGGTTTCCTTTTGCTGTTTGGGGAAAAGCTAGAAACAGGGAAATTTACTTCTATAGTCTTCTTGTATGCAAGGGTAAAATCATGAAAATGATTCAAATGTTTGGTGTAAAATTCAAACTGACACATGTCTGAGTGTCTGAGTTTCCAAAAATATCTTCTGGGATTTTTTTTTTTCTTAAAAGATTAGTGATTATTTGGTTTTCTGCCGCACCTGATGCAGCTCATCAAGAGCCACAAGACTTAAACATTTAAAGAAATCAAAGAGAAAAGCTCCCATACTGAGCTCCTTTATCTATCTGTTTCATTCTTCACCAATGATTTGTTGTTAAGACCATTAAAAGCTTCATATTTTGCCATTTTGGGCTTGGTCCATTTTTTTTGCTCAGGAGTATATGTCAAAATCCCATGGGCCTGGATAACAGCATTTTTTTTTTTTTAAACTGCATCATGAGCACTGGAGTGCTGCCTCACAGTGCCAGGGTCCCGGGTTCGATCCTGAGCTCGAGTCTGTGTGAAATTTCATACCAAAACAAATTTATTTAGGGTGTTTTCAACGTCTTTGACTGTGAGAATTAAAATAAATACTAACAGGGAGGAAGAAGAATGCTAACACAAAGTCTAACGTCCACGCAAACATTCTGGTGAATTTCCATTACCGTTCCGCATCACACTTATATCTCTGAGGACTTAATCAGAGCATACAGATAATACAGAATATCTGTATCAATAAAACATGAGCTAAAAGAACTGTTTTAACTGCCTCTTAAGCAGCGAGGCGCCAGTACCACCTCCTTCTCAACACGCGACATTCCTTACTCCCAGGTACACTTCAAATTAGTCAGCAGGCTTATCTAATCTAACTCAAGTGCTCCGATTTCACTTCTCCTGAACTGTAAATGGATTAGTCATCCTTTCTTACAGAACATGCTCAGACAAGTGCAGCGAGTTTCCTTCAAAGTGTAAAAAATAACATAAAAATCAAATGTATAAAGTGATAGAGATCTGGTGTTAGACATGCCTCGGGGTTAAAAGTGCATGGTGCAGTGAAGCAGAGTTACTGTTCATACCTCAAAGCTGGCTATTGTCCTGTAACAGCACGTGCTTTATTCCTCTCACGCCACAGCAACGTACACCTGTGTTACAGTTACAGCTGTACCTCTGACTGTTACAAAGCGCAGGGACACTGGAGACTCCTTCCATTTTTTAAAATCAGAACAAGCGCATTAATATAAACCTGCGCTACTGTCAGAGCTGCTGTTATAGAGAATTAATCAACACCTTCTGACCAATCAGGATTCAGAATTCAGTAGTGAAGTGAAGTCCAGAAGTTATGTCAGCATTTACACATTTCTGAGCAGGAGGATTTCAGTCGAGGCTTTAAATGAGGCACTTAAAAAAAAAAAAACTTTTAAAAAGTGGGGATCGAAACTGTGAACTGGTAAAGCAACGCGACGTCACGTAAAAGCCGAGGACGATGAAAATACAGCTCAGACTAATATGATACAAATGGGAAGAACAACAAAAACAACAACAACAACAACAACAATAATAATAACAATAATAATAATACTAGCTGATTGTCCTGAATAGCGCTAGCTGATCATCCTGTTAATGTGGAATCATGGGAAATGGATCGCAGTAAACATATCGGATATCAGATACGGTAATGATTGGCAAATGATTGGAATTGGATTTGGAAAATAAATTTATTTTCAGAACTGAGTTGAATGTTTTTTTTTTTGTTAGGATTGATTTGATTATATTAATTTAATATATATTTATTATATTTACAATGTGAGTGATTTTTGTGTGAAACTATGAAGTAAACTGTGATACATTTTAAAGCTAAGAAGTTAAAAAAAACAGAAATATCGGCTGGGTATCGGTGTCAGAAGAGGAAGTGGTATCGTGTCATCTCTACGAAATATCACAGTTTAGTTTAAGAAAAATGTTATATTTAAAGTTAAAATCATATGTAACTGAGACACGCCTGTGTTTTGGTAAAACTCTATCTATAGCCCTATTCAGATCGGATTAGTTTATCAGCCTCCATAATAGATATTTTTACACGTCTCCTAGTTATATTGCTTTTATTAATTTATTTATAAATCACTCTGTTGTGATGTAATGTATATATGTATATATATAAAATATCATGACTGGAGAATGACCATGTTATAATGATCCTGTTATGAAGCGTATCAGGGATTGTTATGTAATAAGTGTCATCAGAAGACATGATGACGTCATCGTGTCATAACCAGGTCGCTGCTGAGACATGATGAACAATGACACGTCAGATCTAATTTTATTCATGTTGTTGTTATCAGTAGTTATGAGCACAGTTCTTGTCACACGCTGATTGTTTGGCAGATGATTTCTTACACGCCGTGTGATAGATGCTGATGTGATCAGTGTCCTAATGTTTCACGGAACAAATGACTCAAAAATAAAGTCACTTGATGTATAATTTCTTGTAAAAGACCTTGATTTCCATCGTGATGTTGTTGCTAAGTAACCAGCAGCATCAAAAAGGCCCTGTTGTGATATTTGTCATGAGATGATTAGCAATGTGTGTGTGTGTGTGTGTGTGTGTGTGTGTGTGTGTGTGAGAGAGAGAGAGAGAGAGAGAAACCTGTGATAAAGCATCTTAAAAAGGACAGAAATAAAAGAGAAAGAAAATAAAAAACATGACGGAGGTGAAGAAGATTCCGGTTAAGATTCCGCAGGTGTTTTTTTTTTTTTTTTTGCTTGGTTGCTTATCGGTGTGTACATCTGTACACTTTGTGTTTTTTCTACTTCTTCTAAATTGTTGTTGTTCTATTTAGCTACATTTTTAAGTCCTGCTTATTTTTTATTTTATTATTTATTTATTTATTTATTTATTTTTTATTGTTAGTAAATACCGGCAGACATTATTGCAGTTTAATTTGTTTTTAATAACTAACAGCAGACTTTAGTACATCTTCAAGTATTTATTTATTTATTTATTTATTTATTTATTTATTTAGTTAGTTAGTTAGTTATTTAGTTAGTTAGTTAGTTAGTGCTCTCAACACTGAAAAACAGAAAATATTTTTTTAAATTAGAATTTTTCATGATCAAATTTTAGTCAAAAAAATAAAAATAAAAATAAATCACAATATTTTGGAGAAGCACATTGTATCATAAATGATCACGATACAGATATTACACCATCATATCACCCTATAAATGTTATTTGTTTTTTTTTCCATTTAGTGTTACTAAACAGTTGTCATGGTTACGCTGCGATCTGTCAGGAGCCCTGATTTAAAACTGTGTAATTTTTTTTTCTGATTTTCAGTCGTGTTTTTTTCTCTGTGTTAATGTTAAATACGTATCATCACTTTGGTCCTAAATCCATGTGACACGTAGCTAACGTTAGCGTGTGACGTTGTGGGTCACGGGCTGGAACATGGCGAGCGATTTTCCTGTGACATCACTGTTATTAAAACTCATGACATCACTGTACATCTTCCTCCACGTGTTTATTACGTTACTGTCAGTTTTACAGCATTAATTAACCCCTTAAAGTCCAGGAGGATGAAGATGTACATTCCTCTCGCTTATAACAGCGCCATGAGTTAATATTAATATTAATGAGTTCATGTTAATATTAATCTCCATGTCAGATATAAACACTTAAACCTCGGCGTAGTTCAACGTCAGACTTTCAGCAGCGTAAATCTGTCACTATTATTCTTTTATTAAATACCAACCAGGCTCTGTGTGTCATACACTCCTCCATCTCTCTCTCTCTCTCTCTCTCTCTCTCTCTCACTCCTCCATCTCTCTCTCTCACTCCTCCATCTC